>MNCI01034493.1:8403-20095 GCA_015680685.1 Gnetum montanum | reverse complement strand
TAAATTCACCATTGCCCAAAGGATATCATAAGGGTAAGAGACCTTAAAATTATTAGAAATGGTTGCCAAATTAATTTTATCTCTTTAACTAGACCATAAAAAATATTTTTTGGAATTAACTAATCAAAATAGGGCCCAATATCAAAACTTTTAGGAGAACTTTCATGAAAGTCTCTAACTCTGAATCACACGAAGCAAGAAATGAATCTATTAAGGCAAGAAGTAAGGTATAAATCAAAGTCTGTAAATATCCTTACTAATAATCATTTCGTGTGATTGTAGATGGCCCCTAAAAGAGGGTAGTAAGGAGGACCCTCTCAGGGTGCATCCAAATGGCCAAGGAGAGGTAGAGGCTAGGCATCTCTCAAGGAACATACAAAACAGGAGGCACAATCATTCAACATCCATTAGGAACCTTCTGTTATTGTTCAATCGGGACATGTCGAAGGAGGAGATAGCGGAGCATCTGAATAGGGACAACATCTCACGTTATCTTTGGAATTTGTTCAAGTAATTCATGAAAGGTCCACATCAACAACTATGATTGTGGAACTCAACTTTGGATCTTCCACTGAGTTTGCTCCCGAAGCAGTCAGGGACCAACTTAAAGGGTCCCCACTATGGCATATTCTCTCTGAAAGTGGTGATTGGTACCTAGGAGAGACGTACCAATTTTGGCACAATAAAGAAGAAAACACCATCGTTGATATTGGTGGTGTTTCTGTTGATTTCTTTGCCAAAGCCATTTCAGAAGTTCTAAATCTTCCAAATATAGGGCCAAGAGTTGCTTATTTGTCCACTCGTTCCGATGCTGATGCACAGAAGATATGGTTAAAAAGGATGTACAGTAAGGAAGACAAAGCATATGTAGAGCTGACACTTGAAGAGATAATCTACTTCAAAATCAGCACATATCACATCTTCCCCACAAAGGGATTAAATAGAATTTCCACATATGTGGCTAGAGTAAGTGCTATCTTGATGGACAAGGTTAATGCCAACCTAACCCATCTATATCTTATAGAAATTCTAAGGCAGTTTGAAGAATGCAAGATAGGGAAGTTCATATTGCCCTTTCCCTGTCTCATCAGGAAGCTGTGTCGACATGCTAGAATTCTAGGGTACACCAATGACATCCCCAGAAAGGCCCAAAATGCTTCATTTGTTGAATTACTAAAGCCACCAGCCCCAAGAAAAAGTGTTGATGAGACACTGGAGCCAGAACAAGAACAAGAAGCAGGGCCTAGCACATAACTTACAGGCTGGCAAGACTAGCCACTACCACTACCACAAGACTATCGACCATTGATGATGCCATATGATCCATGGTCTCAATCAATCACGCATGAGGTGAGGTATGTATCCAAACAGGAGTAGGGAAATCACACTGGTCACAATAGATCTCTAAGAATGCTGCATCCTTTCAGGTGCAATTAGAAATTGGTGAAGGCACCACAGTAGTGGTCATGCAACATCAAGATGTAGTGGAAGCCATAGAAGCAGTCACAAACCACATAAAGAAATCATTCAATGTTCCTATTATGCCACCAAAAAATTTTATAGTAGCACACGATGCTCAAACTTTGGCCAATCCCTCGATGACTCTTGCAGAGCATGAGGATGTTCTAGATTGGTTGCTGCAGATAAGACAAGTGATGACATCCCTATTTGACATCCCTCAAGATGTCATAGCAACTTAGTCAGATCTCATCTCGACAAAAAGGAAGCTGGTCATGGTAGAAGTTAGGGCTAAGCATGTGGAGGAGTAGTTAAAAAGACTCTAAGAAAGGCTCGTCACCTTGCAAGCTGCACAACGAGATCCATTCCAATTCATCCCTGCAGACTAGCTAGAGTCCATCCAAATAGAGCAACTGAATATATTGCTAGTAAAGAATAAAAGAGTGGTGATGGAAAAAGAGAAGGCTGATTGGGATGCTTCTAAGGCACAAGCTCAAACATATGCACATGCTAAAGCACTCAAGGCCTTACAAGAGGAAAATAAATAGCTTGCTGCTGACAATATTCAATTTACTCTAGTGGAAAAAAAAAGAATTTTCTTAAAGAAAATTTTCAACAATTATGGAAAAAATTAATAAGGGTCAACGATGACATAAAATTGCTTGGCTAGAGAAAATAGAACCCTCTTAATGGAGGAGGTACGTGCGATCCATCAAAAAATAGTAATTGAAATAAGCGCATGGTAGAATGAGGCCAAGCGACATGAGAAGCTCAAAGAGTACTTCAAAGATTAGGTGGGGATGTACAAATAGGTGACAGAAAAAGAAATCCATATGGCCAAATCCCATATTAATGCTCTCAGTGCTCAAAACACTAATTGGCGGGCCATAGTGGATACTTATGCCTTCATCCACCAAGTTGAACTGAAAAGTTGGGACCTATAGATATAAGACCTTATAGAGTACATGGAGTTGGCAAACCTACAGTATGCCAACTTGGTGATGCTGACAATAGGATGCCTAAGAAAAAAATTGGAAAAGTAGATAGCAACCACCTACGCAAAGTATGAAACAAAATTTGATAAGCACAAGAAGATGCTGCAGAAATTAGAAGTGGCAAATTTTGAGATAGAGGTGGTTAAGACCAGCTACCAAAGACAAAAGGATTTCATGGTAGATTTCGCTCAATGGCTCACAGATTACTAGGAATACAAGGACAAAGCCAAATCCTATGAAGAGAAGCGATGGCTATTTGTGGCTTTGTATGTCAAGGCCAACCAGATGTTTTCTCCACTACCATGTCCATGGGAGGTGCTGACTCCATCAAACATTGGAGCATTAGCATGGACGACACAGGATCCCTGAACTGAGGAAGAGAAGCTCCAAGCACTCCTTCAAAGACATCAATTTCCAAAAACTAGAGTACAAGATAAGGGGAAGAGACCCATGGAGGGACCACTGCCACCAAGAACCACATGAGTTCCAACAAAATTTTATCTTTTTGTAATTCTATGTCTGTGTCCCAATTTTTTATGTTCAATTCTCCACTACAACATGAATAAATTTCTAGTTAGTTAATAATCTCATACCTATCAATTGTGTAATCAATTGCACTTATTTTCATTTTGTTTGACTCGAGGATGAGTCTTCATTCAATCGTGGGGGTATGATGAATCATGATTTTCCAGGCCATGATATCGGATCCTCGATATTGGGTACATGATATCGCAACCTAGATAACGATATCAGATACACAATATCGTGATTCCTGTGTAAGCCTATAAATACACATTTGGGTGCACAGGAAAAGGTGGAGTTAGTTAGTATTAGAGTAGGATCTTTTTGTTAGTTTCAATCCATTTCAATTCCTTCCCCAGTGCATGCCTGCAGTGTGATGATTATAATTGTATGGAACCTTTATTCGAGTGTGACATACTTGGACACACACATGATCAGCAACAAAGATCGAGATTACTCCATCATTGCAGCATTCACTTAGTTTTTAATTGTTTAATTGTTATTGTTATTTATTATTTTCTTAGTTAATATTTCTTTACTATCATTTACTATTCCTATTGTTAAATGTAGAATGAGTACGACTTAATCATGAACATTGAAGTGTAACTACTTGGTAACCCAGTGGCATATTTAGGTGTGCTTAAGTAATGTATGCTTGGTAATCCCAGAGGTAGTACATGAGATCCAAGATTCGTATGGATGATTAAGGATGGATGCTCATCGCACTTAGGCTAGCTAGACTTTGTTTTCCATTGCTTCTTAGTCTAATCAAGATTATTTTCCATTATCTCCAAGAGTAGGCTAGTGATAGGACTCATATCATACACCTCACTCTGGACTAAACCATACATGATAAGCGAATAGTAGTCCAGGTGGGAAGACAGTGAATTGCAATCAATGTGTAACTATCTAGAGATCACAACTAGTATGTCTGTGGGGTTCGACCGGATCGAGCATACATGCTTGTATTCGTATGGTTGAGTGTAGGGGTACCTAACCACTCATCACAAATCATAATTTATTACATAGAATGATGACTTAGGCGGTTTGGACACATGCAAAGAAGAGCAGGCAATGAGCCTATAAGAAAATGTTACTGCATCATTGTTCTAGGAAAGCCATTGAAATGAAGAGAAAAAAAGACATGACAAAAGATGAAGGTAATTTGAAGAAACTATAAATAAACAAAGATCTAGCTTGCCATAGATGTGAATAGCAAAAGAAACTCCTATAGCTAACCCCATTTTGTTGGGATAAGGTGAGGATAATGATAATGATTCATGTTTTCTTAAGGATGTCTGTTGTCTTATTATTGTTATTTTATCTTTGGCATCATCAACTTTAAATATATAGTGTATATATGTTTTTGATTCCTATTAATGCCTTTTAGCCTAGGTTAGGTTAGAAGATGTTATAATAAGGTAGAGAATCAATCCTCTTCTTATTCTTCATGTTCTTTTACACTCACATCTTACATATTAAATAATTAAATGTTACCTTAGTAGTAAGACTCTTGATTTGGAAGCGTCAAGTTACAAGTTTGATTCTAGTGAGCAATGTTGAGTAATAAAGTTCTATTTAAATTATATATCTTGGGGTTTACCTAAGTTTGAATTATTTTGGGTTCCCATAGCCACCTCCCTTCCCTTATGCCAAGAAAGAAAAAAACCTCACATCTTATTTAAAATAATAATTATTCTATTTTTTGCTAATGTAATGATTGTCTAACTTCATATTTTAGTAAAAGTTTGATTATGTTTTACACCATCACTTCTAAACAAATTATTCTCTAGCATTATTCTTAAATTTAAAGAAATTCACTTACATGCTTTAACTAGTATTTCACACCTTCAATTCTATTACTCTATGAGTGATCATAAAATGGTTCATACTATTAAGGTCATGAAATAACCCTCTCATAAAGTGACTACCATTACTTACCAACCAAGCCTCTTATTTACTCATATAATACACATTAACTATATTTATAACAATTGGCTTTTTACTTGAGCTAACAATATTTAAAACAATGTCCAATGGGCAAGGCCCATGATTAAAAACTCAATAATCCTATATCATTAAACAATCATTATCTTTTATTATATTTTGCAATGATTCTCAATGTTTGGTATGTCAAATTGATAGTCGTTAGTCTTCAAAGCTTAAATAAACTCTTAATTAAGTGATACTCTAGCATCTTTTTCATTTAAAAAAAAATTAACATATCTATTATTTGTAAATATAAATTTTAAAAATGCATCTTGTTACAATTTGGTTTCACATATTGATAACTTTAATCATCCAAGGATCTTGTAAAGGGAAAATTTACAATAAACATTATTGATTGTAACATAATCATTAGATGTATAAGCTATGTAAGTCATATTGTAAAGCTTACACTTATTATGGTTGGTTTTACATTAGAGATTGGGTCCTTTTGGATTATAATTATATTCTTCTATCAACTCTAAATTTCCATGAACTACTATATCTTATCATAGTTTGTTTTTGATAACTGATGGATGTTGGTGTAGAAACATGACCTGGCCCAAGATAGTTTAGATAACTTGTTTGAGGCATTTGCTAGTCTCTAGTTCTACCAAGGCACTGATACCTCCAAATAGCTTCTATTGGCATAAATGAGCTCATTGTGACTAATTCTATAAATTAAATAAAATCACTCACATGCTTCCTCTTAGTTTCCGATGTCATGTGCACATGGTAGTATAGTGCCTTGAATAGTGATGTTCATCTACAATACTTGTTTTTGCATAATAATAGCCATAGTTCACATGATGAGAATATTTGTGAATTTTTTATTAATGTGCATATGTTTGATGAGAACTTTTGAATATAAGATGTAAGTGACTACACAGGAATGTTATAAGATTTTATTGCAAGCAATATATGATGTAAATTTTTTTTTTGAAATGTATGTGTAATTATACACAGCTGAAATGCATGACATTGCAATTAAAATATGTATGTAACAAAGGAATGTATGAATTTATCTCACATTAAACTTAGAAGGAACTATTATTTATCCTATTTTAATTGTTGATTATGCATAATGTTGAAATCATATAGAAATATTAATTCAAAAGATCATAAAAAATTTGATAAGCTTTTATCAAGAGGAAGAGTAGAAATAGAACATGCATTTTCTTTGTTGAAAGAAAGATAAAATACTCTACGGTATGTTAATATAAAATTACATAAAGTTTCCAAGCTAATTGTGGTATGTTGTGTGCTTCATAATAATTTTTTTCAACTCCATTATGAATTAGAGCAAGACCTTGGAGAAATTCACTCAAATTTAACTAAACCTTTAAGATCTTGAACTATAGAAAAAGAAATGGGAAAAAGTATAAGAGATATTCTACTTCATGAATGGAAAAAATAGTATGATTTAATTACCCAACAAATACAAGTGGTTTATTTGACTAGTACTTTTGCCATTGTAGGGGCTAATATTTACTATAGGTGATTTTAAAAAGTGGAATCTAAAAACTATTTTGATAATCATCTATTTGTGTTGCTAAAATTATATTCTATTATCTCTTGAACTTGTTCCACATTTTGACTTCTTCTATTATATTTATGCAAAAGGTTAAAAACAAATTAGTCTTATGTTTAGTAGAATGAGTTTTGAGTTCAATGAAGTGTTTTTAAATTTAAGAAAATGATACAATATTGATCATGAACTATTTTTTTTTGGAAATATAAATACTTATTATTTCTTCATATTTTGTATAAAAGTGATTACCTTATTTATTTCATGGTGTTATATGTCTTAATATTAGCTGGAATTAACTTAACTACCACTAGAAAAATCATATCCTACATATAAATTGAAGTTGTTTTTCATTTTATTGTCTACATTTCAACTCTAATTTGCAATTGCAAAGTTTGCTATAGTTATGAGAGTTACATGTCATCCTCTATTATTTGTGAACTAAAAAGACAATTAAGTATATCCTTATTTAGGACAAGGAAACTTCAACCATAAGCTTAAACTCTGTGACTTTAAAAGTTTAATCCTTTGTTTTATATTGTCTTACTTTTGTGGCTATAAATTTGACATTTTTAAATCTTAATTATGTTTGTTGCTATATAATCTCAATGATCCATATGTTAGTTACTTAATTTTTGTTTGAAGTTTGACATGTTAAAATAATATGTTTTAAGTTTTCAAAAGCATTAACCACTTTGAAATGATTAGGAAATTGGATCAAAATGCCTACTTAATTAATTTACGTAATGATTTCTGATTTGGATGATGTGCAATGCATAGTGACACTCTTCATCACACAACAATGCTCCACAATGCCATCACATATGCCTCCTATGAGTGAGAAAGCATAGTGACTACCATAATATAAAATGGCTTATACCATCAAAGGCAACAAACCCTAATCTCTTTGGGCCAAACCCTAAACTTCTTTAATTAACTATATCTAAACAATAATTTGAAAAATAAACACTTTACTATATCAATTAGTTAAATCTGCCACATAACTAATAATGCCTCATTAGCTAACTATACATACAGCTACCATTTAAAATAACTATATCTCCAACCATTTCAAACTGTCTTCATTAGCCATTAATAATCATTCAAAATAACTATACCTCCAATAATTAAAAATCATTCAAAATAACTATACCTCCAACAATTTCCTGCTTTCATCATCAGCGGCTAATAATCTTGATTGCTATAGTCATTGTCTCTTAATTGGGTGGCACTAGATATCCGTTTTAATCCTTGCAAATTAACATATTTATCTATGATTTGTAACTATAAATTTTAAAAATACCATAAAATATGACCATTTTAATATTTTGAAGGGATCATTATGCCTCGATATTTCTGTAAAAAATAAATACTCTCTCTAAACAAAATAAATTTTAAATATTTGTATAACCAGTTTGCATGTTGCCGTATCACATCAACAGAACTTATGTTTCAGCTATTTGACTTCTAGCAGTATAGCTCTAGGAAAACGTACGGGTTTTTAAGATGAAAATTTCGACCAAAAAAGCCAACACAATTATTTTCTGTTTCAGCTATTTGACTTCTAGCAGTATAGCTCAGTTTTTGTAGATGAAAATTTCAACCAAAAAAGCCCAACACAATTATTTTCTGTTTCAGCTATTTAAACGTAAGGTTTTTTGCATAAAAATTTCAACCAAAAAAGCCAACACAATTATTTTCTGTGTAAAATCACTTTTCCACATAACGGAAAAAATTCCTAAGTTATATGTTAAACTTTTAAACAGTTAAAAAANTTGCACTGTAGATAAATTTCCTAGAAAAAGTCCTACGACTACATGTTTAAAAATGGGTGATCCCATGAAAGAATACTGTGGCTCAATAATTGAGATATTGAAGAGCAGATTCTCTGTTGTGATAGAAAGAAACTTAATTATCGGCACAAGATCCTTTTGTAAGTATTAATAACTCAGAGGAGAAGAGAATTTTATTTGACCAGCATCAAAGGAAGCATTGATAGAAACAACTTACTAATCAGCCCCATTCTTGGATCATGTGAGATGTCAGCATTCCATGGAAAGATTGAACCCTCACTGCTATCGAGTTGAAACAAGGAGAGTCAACTTCAAAAAACGGTATATTCTATATGCAGTTAAAAGGTTGTTGAAAATGAATATCATGTATTTGAACTTTGTCCTTAGCTGGACATAAATATCATGTATTTGTTCAATGTCCTGAATGTCCTCTGCTTAAGCACATTTGCCACAGAGACAGCGAATTACAGCTACCAACTTAACTAAATTGCTTCAAATAGTGCCAAGGACACTAAATAACTTTCTCGATGAAGTCCTGTATCACTCAATTCTCTCTGTATTTTTTTGTTTTAGTTTAAATTTCGTATCCTTCATATGAAAATAACAATTAATATAAACGAGCTAACCCGAAATCAGTCAAGCCTTATTTTTATACGAAATGTTTCCTTAAATATCTCCAAGTAGCTTTAGAAGAATAGGCCAAAACTTTTAGCCTATTCCTACTGAGTATTAGTCCCAGCCAAAGAAGTATTTAGCGGGTATGAAACTTAACCAGGGCAGAGTATGTTCACACCGGAAAGGTAAAAAAACCAGAAGAGAAACTCCGTTGTCTGTGATCGCACTCCAATTATCACTGCACAAGGTATTATTTTGAAACAACTTTGAGACTCTAGTGTATTATGCATAGTGATTTTGGGGTTAAAAAAAGAGTTATCCTCTTTCAATTACGCTTTTTGGCATTTTCGCCAAAGAGAAGTCTCGGTCTCAGTTTCAGTTTCAAATCTAGAATTCAGAAAGAAAATAAAATTTTATTTCAGGTAAGTTATGCAACTATTGAAACAGAAACAGAACATCTTTAAACTCCATTCGAACACTACTCGAAATCGAAAACCTCACGGCCTCCTCATCTCATTCTACTTGTCTGTCTTTCTCTCTTGTTGGTTCGTTCGTTCGATTGTTTTCCTCATCCTGCGTTTCTTCTTTGTTGTTTTGTGTCCTCTGCAGCTTGGTTTGCTTTTCCCTTTCCAAGCTTCCCTTTTCTGCGGGCTTGGCAGTGTATTTTCCCAGCTTAGCAGTGTATTTTCCCAGCTTAGCTATTGTTGTTAAAAGAAAAATAAAAAACAAAAAACGTTTAATATTCTTTATTTTCTTTGTTTCGGGCAGTTTACCTTTCACTTTTTTGGTTTTGTGTGCAGGTTTCAACATGAGCGGAGGAGGCAGAAGGTGAGGCAGTAGCAGACCAGGGGAGGGAAAGGATAAAGCCTACGTTTAATATTCTTTATTTTCATTGTTTCCAGCAATTTAGCTTTCACAGGGAGAAGGCAGAAGGTGAGGCAGTAGCAGACGAGGGGAGAGAGGGATAAAGCCTTACTCACAGTTAGAGGGGAGAGAGGGATAAAGCCTTACTCACAGTTAGCCAGAGAGGGGAAGTCCCAACAATCTTTTTTAAATTCATTACGAACCTATTTTGGTGGTGCTATTGGAAGGAAGGAGTTGGTGAGAAGCTGTGACTAGATCCGAGAGCCGGAGGTGGAGACTTGGAGGAGGTGTACTTCTTAGAGGCACGAGCATGAGCAAATGGCTATCTGATCAATTTTGAGCTAAGTTCTTTGCTAAAACTTGTTGTTTGTTATTCCTGCAACTCGAGGAGGTGTGCTTCCTGGAGGCACAGGGAGAGAAGCTGGTTTTAAGATAGGAGGTGTGCAAAATCATAAAGGAGGTGTGCAACTCTTTAAGACCAAAACTGCCTAGCATGGCCTTCAAACCCATAATTAGTGAAAACGTAGGATATATGAAAGAGACACTCTTTAAGACCAAAACTGCATCACGGGCCTTTACTACCAAGGAACATAACATATATACATACGCTTACGGTATTTTCATGGATATAATCAAATTTCTTTCACTTTAAACTTCGTTGTTTTTTATCGAAAGAATTTATGTTTGAGTTATTTGATTAAGAGGATTTAGGTTTCAGCTCTTTTACCTCAGAGATGCCGAATAGCTTTTAAAAATTGTGTGTAAAATCAATATCAACCAAAGCTTCTATGGACTATCTGGCGTAAAATTACGTCTCGAAATAACCCAAAAACATCTTTGACAATGATATCATTATTATCATGGTTATTCTTATCCAATAATATATATGGCATGAGAAGCAAATTAAGCAACGGGCAACCTATCTTCAGGTTAAAGCTTTTTACGTGGACGGAAGAGACTTCAAAACAAGCTTTAAAAATGGAAAACGGCAAGGGAGGAAATATGAAAAGTCCCTTTCCCAAGTCTACACCAAGTTAACAAATATGATACAGTGTACAGTAAGTTTGCCCTGTAAATTCTGTGGGCTATATTCTGCATGCAAAAATACTTACATACTTAATTCAGCTGCCTGGGACGTTTGGCAGATCTGCAAAATAAACTGACAACTCCATTGTAAGGGCCTCCTACCTGTCTTTGTCTTCTCTGACGTATAAGTGCTGAATTCACAGCAGCAGTTTGGTTCATGGCAGCATGGCAGTTGATGAGCTTTCTGAAAACATGAATATGCCTTCCACAAATCACAGAATGATTCAAAGCAAGAGCACTCTCCACTGATTCAGCATCGGAAAACTCAACATAAGCACAGCCTCTTGGGTGACCTGCATAGTTGCTAGGGATGGTAATTCTTTTGATGGCTCCGCATGGTCCGAACAGATTCATAATATCTTTGGGAGTGCAAGAGTAATCAACGTTGCCCACGTAAATTGATCGGCTGTTAACTTGTCCGCTGTTATCAGATTTCATTTTACGTTTCAATTGATCTGTCAATTTTGCTCGGGTCTTCTGCATCTGCTGCTTTATTTGCTGCATCTTCTGCTTCATGAGTTGCAATTCAGTGCTCAAATCAGTTGCAGAATTCACACTTCTTGCTGCTGCTGCTTCCGATTCTGGGTCACACTGCGTATTCACATCCATGGCTTCGGCTGCAAAATCCATCACATCCATGGCGTCCTCGGCTTCGAAATCCATCACAGGCTCAGCCAACTCGCTCTCTTCCCAATTGTTGCTGCGTACTGCGTATATGGTTGTTGAATGATGATGCCGAGTGCTTTGTGAACTTAGATTTATAGCCGTTCTCTTTTCAGAAATATGGGAGGTTTTCCATGTAAAATCCCTTCAATCCCATTTATTTTTTTAGTTTTAGAAAGTCT
>MNCI01034482.1:0-23677 GCA_015680685.1 Gnetum montanum | reverse complement strand
TCCTTTGACGTGCTCTTCTTTCCTTCTTTGCTGGGCTCGTGAGCAATTCATTACACATCGTAGCGAGCAGAAAGCTGCACAGCTCTACAGTATTCCAACAGAAAATTCATTCTTAACATCACCGCGCTGCGAAATTCTGGACCTTGAAAGCATTCATGGCTGCCCAAGAAGAAGTTGGTGGAGGGCAGCAGAAGAAACTTAGAAGAAGCCGGGTAATCCTATTTCCTGCAGCAGGACTGGCAAAGAGACTCTCCACAAACAATAATAATAATAATAATCGCCCCATCACATTCGTCACGGCACAATACACTGCCGCAGAGCTTCCTGGATGATTGCAGAGATTACATTTCGTCCCATTCTGGCTCCTCCTCCATGAATATCATCGTCAAGCAAATTCCTTCAATCCCAAACCTATCCATGTCAAGCTCAATGTTCCTGAACATGTATCCGCTGCAGCAGAAGACGAAGCCTCTGCTGCAGGATCTGCTGCGCCGGGAAACAGAAGAAGAACCAGACCCAATCTCGGCCTTCGTAACCGATTTCTTCAACACACCATTCTTAGATATCCCGCCCAAATTCCAGATCCCCGTGTACTGCTTCTGCATCTCTACTGTGCTACATGCTGCTGCACGCTCCCACGATCTCGGAAGAAACTTTCTTGAACCCGGAATCGATACCAGAGAAACACATTCGGCGCCTCTGGAAGAGGCGGCACTGGTTTCTGGGTCACTGTCGCAGGCTCGAGGATTCCTGGTGAACTCATCAGAGGAGATGGAGAGTCAACAGCTCAGAGCTCTGCGAGGCCACAAATTCCACGTTCTGGACCAAGATACGGACTTGTGGGCCATAGCTCCGGTTATCAGAGCTCCTGAATCCGACGAAGAAGAAAAAACAGAAGAAAACTCTGGTATAAACGAGTGTGTACAGTGGCTGGATCTGCAACCACCAAGGTCAGTTTTGTTTGTGGCATTTGGAAGTATGGGCGAACCGGGGGAACTCCAGATTTCAGAACTAGCACACGGGCTGGAGTTAAGTGAGTGTGTTGGGGGGGGTGTCCGAATTTTATTTATTAATTAAATGAGAATAAGTACATGATCAACAATGACAAAAGAAAACATCTTGAAACATAATCTTTCTCAGGGTGTGGGAGTACGTGCCAGAGAAGGGAGTACATACCAGAGAAGGGAGTACATGCCAAAGAGCTACCTAATGCTGGGAATCCTTAAGAACTACGGGTTTATAAGACCAGGAGAACAACAAAGAGCTCAAAATGCTCAAAATTATGATGATAACACACTGCGAGTTTATAAGACCAACCTCACCCATGCTAAGCATGGGGCCATTATCAACGTACAATTATAGTTGCAAAGTAATTAAAATGCGCATATCTAATTTATAGGAATTCAACATATGGACTAAGCTAAATAGGACTTTAATTATTGTTAAATGTTTAAATGCTTTCTTAAGGACTTAATCTCTCTCAACCCTCAACTCTCATAGTTAAATGCATTCAATACGATCGCTTCGAGCACGTGCGTTACGCTTGGTAATCCCAGTAACGAATACTGATAGGAACGGCAAATAGGAACGGATACTGATGCTAGGACAATTAAAGCCTAGTTAGTAAAAGTTAATTACTTAGTCTTTTCACCCTTTCCCCTCTTAGCATAGGCAATAAAACCATAAAAGACATAAAAATCATGTACCTCAAGTTCACTTAACCGTACAACCGTGACAAATACAAGTGAGCTTGGAAATATAGCGACTGATTAATTTTAAGTGTTCCATAAGGTGCGTAGGCACTTAGTCCTTGGAGTTCAACCGGATCGCACGTGTAACGTTCGTATTCGTATGGTTGAGTGTAGGGTACCTCGCTACTCATCACATAGAAATTTATTGATCAAATTATCGTTGATAGATTTTTTTTTTTNCTCATCACATAGAAATTTATTGATCAAATTATCGTTGATAGATTTTTTTTTAAAAAAAAATAACCTATTATTATAGATCAACCATGTAGGTTGCCGCATGCACACAACCCATTTTCGCTTGCTGTAGATGGTAATGGATCAAAAGGCATATATAGCTATAAACCAATCATTTATTAACTAAAATAAAAAGGCCTACATGACAATTTTAACATGTAAAACCCACAAGTTATGAAATCAATTATTTCGAATTGCGAATTTCAAGCAACTTTTCCAACTTAGTTAACCAACCAAACTGCCCGCGCCCACACGGTATTCTTAAAGATATATACATAATTGGGGCATGCTACATAATTATGACGACAAACGGGCAACACTGAATAGCTGAACAAATACAGTAATACGCGTGCTCTCAATGCAGATAAATAATACAAAAAAATGAAACTTAAATAAACAAATTCAAAAAAGCCAAATGTTGAGACGTGGTAAGTAACCGGCCGGGTGATATCTTGGAGCTGTCGAATCGAGGTACAGGCCACGAATACATGTGCACATTCGTTTCACTTAGTGGTCTGCATTGTATTTCCTTACCAGTTACTGCATCATACGGACTACTTTTGCTACTTGCCACTATTCGACATCCATACCGCCGAGGAAATGGATCCCAGTGATTAGATTTTCTTTACAATTATTACAGAACTTGGCAGCGTATCCTCAACAACTCGCAGCTAACCGAGATGCATGAAAATATTGTAATTCTGTTAACAATTCTACCGTGCTTAGCATTTTCATTTACGATTTTACGCCCTAATGGTAATGGCTGTTCTTCATTTACAGAGAGTGTTGGTTAGACGTCTTTATCATAGTTTTGAAAAATCGGATGTCATGGGTAAATGGATAACCTTTTTATAAATTGGATCCAGATAATGAAAATCGGTGTAAAATGGGATTAAAATCGGTGTAAAATGGGATTAAAATCGTCAATATTTACAAAAGAAGAGTACTTTGCGTTGAAGTTGACGGTTGATGACGTTGCTGCAAATGATGGCAGTTGGCTGCCATCAGGGCGTTCACTCGCTCCAGCACTGCGTTCCGGCAGCCTTTTTCTCTATGGACGTACTTCAACGATTGGCACCACAGACACCGACAGCGGAGGCAGAGAACCACACAACCGCCACCTACAGTGACGCGGACACCATGAGGGGTGGTGTTTTCAGACACCCATCTCTCTTTTTTCCTTTCCTATCCTTTCACAGCAGTTGGGAACGAGGCATAGAGCCTTTCCCAGACTTGGGAGGCGTCCAGGCAACAAGAACTGGAATCTCTATTTTATATTCCCATATGATCTTTAAAATCTTAAATTTCACCATGGTCCTAACCATCAGGCCTCTGCAGCAATGCAGAAACCCAGCCATTTGTCTCTGTAGCCTAAGCAATTCTTTAGACCTGAAAAATATAATATAATTACATTGCAGAATTTTTAAATGGAGCGACTGTTGATTGAATTCCAAACTTGAACTGAATTAAGAATCTGAATGATGGTTGTTTTAACGTTATAAACATTTGCACTTAATTTAACCCCAAATTTGTTCTACCTTCATTGAAATGTATAGTTATTTAACAGTTGCACTGCAGATTGGCTTTCGTTCGAAATTGAAGGTGACACATCATAGACATGCTTTTTTTATGAACAAATTGAAGTTTGGAAGTCCTGATGGTCCAAAATTCTTGCTCGGCCTATTTATACGCAGTTGAGGGCCTATTCCATGGTCAATATGGGAAGAGCCAATATAAAATAATAGTCTCATACCCATGCCAACTTAAAAATTTTATTTGCTGGGTGACTGTGCCATGCTGTCTTCTGGGTTTATAAGCTTTGAACTCCTTTAAGTGGAGAAAGTCGAGTCAATAAAAATCAGTAAATTGGCTGTTCCAAGTCCGAATCGTTTTCGTTGCGTTTTTTACAGGTCTTCCACTGCGGAAAAAGCAGCCTAGGTAGTGCTTTTATTTCAAAAATCGAAAAAATTAGAAAAGAGCTGTTTCCGGGTGGGAATGCTATGTCGTTAATTGTGCGTTAAAGGAAAAAGGTAAAGGAAAGGGAAAAAATTACGGAGTTCGAAAGTTTGGGATTTAAAGGCAAATACTACCTAACTTATTTCTGAAATATGGTTACCGTTTCTTACTTCTACACTGACAGTTTTAAGACTTTGCATAATTTTTTGAATGTATTACTATGGTTTTTAATGCATTACAGGATAACCATTGAGCTAAGCAATCCCTTGTCATTCTCTCCTTTGCATTCATGAAAAGGACAGAAATGGTGTAACATAAAATAAGCTGGTAAATATTCAAAATTAGTAATTCGAGGATGGGTAAAGTAACTGTAATTTGTAGAATATTTGAAGTCTTCCTTTCTCATATTATTTTGTCCGAACTGTCTTACAAAGATACTGATTGCATTGTATTGGCTTCCTGCTTTTTATGTACCATGCTTAAAGTAATTTCTAAGCTAAAAGATCTTTTTATTGTCTCCACCTTGATGGTCACTGGTGTAAACCGGGGTCTACCTCTACTGCTCATTCCTTTGAATATATTTTAAAAACCTATATTTCTTCTTTTTATTAATTTGAGATTTTAGAGGTTTTAAAGGGTACCTGGACAATATTTATTTATTCTACAAATCAGCGACAACTACAATGCTAAGAAGAGACTTAACCTTTGCAAAGCAGACCAACGGGAATTCAATCATCATTCAAAAACTAAAGTGCATTATATACTCAAAGCTCATCCTCCTCCACAATCCTCCACAATCCTCATTACTCAGTGTGCTGCTACTCAGGCTTTCACCAAAAACAACAATGTCACCCACTCTGTTTTGCAAGTGTCCTGCATTTGCAGTGCTGTGTGCCTATTTTCTGCATTATGATGTGGTTGTTGCAAATACAAATATTGTTGATGCTCTAACTGATGTTGAATCTTTAATTGCCTTCAAGAGATGCATCACCAGTGATCCTCACTCTGTTTTCCAAGATTGGTGCTCTAGCTCTTCCACTGCTTGTAACTTTACTGGAATTCGATGCTCTGCAAAGCATACAGATAGAGTGATTTGAGTGGATCTTGGTAGCAAAGGCTTTGCATGGATTAAGATCTCCAGAAATTGCCAATTTGTCCATGCTAATCTCAGGGTAATCGATCTCTTCAACAATGTGCTCTCTGCCTTCATTCCCCGTCATCTTGGTCAGCTTTTTCATCTTCGGCAGCTTGATATGTCCACCCACATGCTTAAGAGCCCCATTTCTCCACAAATGGGGAAACCTGTCTTCGCTGCAGTTTCTTTAGCTTGCTAACAATTCTCTTTAACGGCACCATTCCTGGTTCTCTTGGAAAGCTTGCTCGACTCAAGATCCTGTACCTTTACAATAGCTCGCTTGGCGGCCCAATTCCAGAGTCTTTTGCTCAACTCAAACAGATGACCCATCTTGCCCTTTCATACAAATATCTCAGGGGCCTGTTCCATCTTCACTGGGAAAACAAATCAGACTTGAGTTTCTCGGCCTAAACTACAATCATTTCCATGGATGCATTCCACATCAATTGGCCAACCTCTCTTCCCTCAAATACCTTGATCTGAGCACCAATTTTCTGCAACGCAACTCTCACTAATTCCACTTCTCTCATGGAGTTGTACTTATTTTTCAATGCTATTGAAGGACCACTACCTCAGTCAATAGGAAGCATTCCAAAGTCCATGGCTAACCTTACTCCTTTGACGATGCTGAGTTTGAATTTTAACCAAATGCACGGTACTCTTCCAGAATGGATCTCAACCTTCACCAAGTTACAAGTTCTGGAATTATGTGTTAAACGATTCTCTGGAGCAATACTAGACTCATGGATGAACACATCAACTATGATCAGTTAGTACCCATATTAAAAGCCCTTTTCAATTGCAGACAGTTGAACTTCTTAAGTATGGGATACATGAATTTACGAGGATTATTGCCTTCAAGCCACATAAATCTCTCTTGTCAACTATCCCCATTATAAACAATTCTATGTTTGGATTTATTCCCCCTCAACTTAGTAGGTTTTCTAAACTTAAAAAAGGTCTTTACCTTAGCACCAATGCCCTCTTTGCTATAGTTTCAACAATTTTCTTCAAGACATCATTCCTCATTCTGTTGGAGGGCTCACCTAGTTAAGAGTTCCTTGCTCAACACAAATAGATGATCACTCGAGTTGTATAATAACCATTCGAGAGGCTTGTTCTAGCTTCACTCACAAAACTTACTACACTACAATATTTGTTTCTTAACGATAATAATTTTCATGGATGAATTTAACCAGTTACAATGCACTGCCTTATTTAACATGTAACTTATAAGTTTAATAGGTTCAATTTGTAGGAGTATCAAAGGGGTATTGAGTTAGGATTACACAACTTAAGCTACATCAAGATACACAATCTCAACTCATGGATAGCTTGAGCTCTAAACAACCACCAAATGACATGTATCATGAGCTAGAAGAAAGCTCTAAGCATCAGCTATTCATCCACTCATCAAACAAAGCAAATAAAGACATGTAAAACCAAAAAAACTCACAATCATACCTAATAAGTACCTACATGACCATCATCCACCAGTCCAATCACATGGTTCCTGTTTAAATAGTATCACAAGGGATAGTAGCATATGAAATAGTTTAAAAACAACTACTAAAGTTTAGAATCAACAAATAGAAGTTTAATCAAGGAGAACAACAATAAAAAAATGTTGAACAACTTTCCAAAATAATTGAAGATTGGTTAAATTTAAAGACAAGTTACAACTCCAAAGTACATCCTAAAGAAGGAACTGCTGGTTGTAGTACACACTTTGGAAACTCTTACTTCACTCATCCTAAATGCCCATATTATAGTGTATAAGCAAGACAAAGAAATGACTTTAACAAGCCCACATTCAAGGTAATAGAAGGTCATATCTACATATGGAAATATAGTAAAAGCACATAGTCAAAGCTCAAATCTTAGGAGAAGAAAAATATCAAGTGAAGCCAAAATAGTTTTTCTTGTAAAATATGTGATGAATCATTAGTTGGCTAGAATATCTAATAAAAGTCAACTTTTTGGTTGGCTATGATATCAAGGCTTCAACAACAAGGCTCCAACAACAACCATCTGACAACAATGCTTTGACAACAAGCATCCAACAACAAGGCTCTGACAACAAACCTCTGATAGCAAGCATTTGACAACAAGCCTCTGACAACAAGCATCCAACGACAAGGCTGCATCGACGCCTTGTAAACGTAGCCTTGTTGATGCATCATTTCATGCATTAACGAGGCTTAGTCGATGCAGCTTAGCAATAAAATCTATAAATACACATTCACAACCATGTTTATGCAATTCTTTGGTCAATAGAGTAGCCGAACTCTTGTAATTTTATTCTATAATCTTAGAGAATAGATAGTAAGTGCCCGCAATGTGGATTTGAGTCAGTTGTAGGACATCTTATTCGAGTGACAATGTACTTGGACACATTCCATGAATGGCAATAAGATCGAGATTAATTCTTATTCATTGCAACACTTTGACTTAGATTAAATTTACTTTCAATACAATTTCTATTCCATGTACTTAGTTAATATTGGTGGAATGAATGTGACCAGTTTTGAGCGTAAACACATATTTGCTTGGTAATTTCAATGGTGTTATTACTTGGTTTGCCTAGTAGCATAGCGCTTTGTAATCCCAGTAGTGGATATGTGGGTTCAGGACATGTACAACAAGTTGGGAATGGGCAGTCATCACCCATAGGCTAGTTTAGACTTTACTTTATGTTGTTAATTAGATTAAGTAATTGATTTCTCTATTATCGTTAGGAGTAACATAAGGCCAAAACAACATCAATTATCATATCCCTCACTCTAGACTAAACCATACATGACAAAGCTACCACTAGTCCAAGTGGGAAGACAATGAACTACGATCAAGGCATAACGATCTAGATGCCAAAACTAGTCCCATCCATAGAATTTGGCTAGATTGTGCATGAACACTTGTGATTCATATGGTTGGATGTAAGGGGTACCTCACCACTCATCATTGGCACCATTGCCAAGGATGGTCATCTAGATTAGTTATAGCATACACGATCACTGTAAATACATTAATGAACTATCTTTGGGAAAATACTAAGTCACACACATCATACACCAACAACAATGTCTCTTTCACAAGGAATCAATAATGCATCGTATGAAGAGAACATTCATTGGGGAACCAATGAGATATATGTTGAAACAAATTGGAGTGACCAACCTCATGCAAGGGTTTCATATGTTCATGACCACCTTGACAACACTCAAGGACTACATTCACCTAAGGCAGACAATCCTAGAGGAGATGAAGTAAGTCCTAGATAAGGGGAGGCCTCAAGGCCTAGGACCTCCTCAAAACCTAAAAAAGATAAATCAAGGGACTATGGGGAACACCATTGAAGCCATGACAATCCTCCTAGTTCCTCATCTTCCTCTTCCTCTTCAACATCTAGGTTTGATGAAGATGAATGTAGGTATAGAGATCAAGCTCTACTATGGGGTCGAAATAAGAATAGAAATCGAACATAAGGGTAAAATCAAAGACATTAAAATGAACATAGACAAAATTTTCATAATAAGATAAATAGAAATAGAAATTTTCACTATGACATGTTTGATGATAGTGAACCCTTGTTGGCCACTAAGAGCCTAATGCAGATCACAGAGGCAATTAAGATACCCCATAGGCATTACAAGGAAAGTCACATCAAAAGGATTGATATGAATAACATCCCTCAATTTGTGGGAGGCTATGATTCTGATCCACAACATCACTTACAAGCCTTCCATGATGCTTGTGCCTTGCAAAATATCGAAAATAAGTGGCAACAGCTTAAGCTCTTCCCTAGGACACTAATAGATGAAGCTGAAAGTTGGTATAGATCATTGAAACCAAGTTCCATCCACTAGTGGTCTACAATGGTAGAAATTTTCAATGAAAAATACCAAACTTATGCAAGAGTGTCCAACCTAAAAAAAAAATCCAAGGGTGGAAGCAAGAAAATCATAAACCCTTGGATGTGGCCTTAGATAGATACTATTCGCTACTACATCGATGTCCTAGTTATGATTTCTCTCAAAAAGAGAAACTTTTCCACATCATAGATGGGCTTCGTAATGAAATAAGGGAGACCCTTGGGATGTATGCTCAAGGTCAATTATATGAACTAAAAGCCCATTAGATACAAAGGCTAATTGAGTAGGTGGTTGATGAGTGGTGAGGTACCCCTATGCCCAATCATACGAATACGAGCATTCACGTGCGATCTGGTCGAACTCCAAGGACTAAGTGCTTATACGCCTTCATAGAATAAGGATGGGTTATGTAATCATTATCTTCCCAAGCTTACTTGTACGACATGATTGTATGGTTAAGTAAACTTGAGGTATGTGATTTTTATGGTTTTTTTATGTTTTATGTTCCTGGTGCTTAAAGTGGAGAAATGAAATAAGTGAGTAACTAATTTAATTTAACTAATTCACTATGCTATAGCTAGTCCTAACACTAGCATCCGTTCCCACTTGCTGGACACATCCTGAACTAGTGTAACACACCTAACGGTAGTCATTACTGGGTTACCAAGTGTTTCATGTATGCTCGAAGTGGTTGTACTGAGTGTGCTTACTTGTTGAAAATTAATAATTCTATAAAAATAACATCAATTAACTAATGAAAGTTTTAGATAACTGTAAGTAACATTAAATGCAATAAATAAGCTATTCTAAATGTTGCAAGGTTTATCACAAAGTTCATATTTATTTCCGGACACAAGGTGTGCTTAGGTACACAATGCTCAAATAAAGATTCGTTCACTTTATGACTCCTACTGTGGGCACTCAAAAATAATTCTAACTCTGAAAAGGAAAAATTGGAAGATTTTGGGTAAGGGATTAAGAAAAACTACTATGAAACCAAGTGCCCCTATCTCTTATTTATAGGTGATGAGGCAAGTTTCGATATCGCATGTCTAATATCGCTTTGGCATCATCGATATCGGGTATCTGATATCTAGGGTCTGATATAAGGGATTCAATATTAGGGGTTCAATATCATGACTCATCTTACCCCCACGATTGAATAAAAACTCATCCTTGAGTTCCTTACAAAATATTGGGAAGGTATGGGATTATTGACTAAATGACAATCAACGGTGACATGGAATGGCAGACTCAAAGTGCCTGGTGAATGGATCGACAAAGATATTACAACATTGGTGTTCATAACCATTATGGTGAACATTATACATAGATGAAATCTAGACTCTCATTTGATAGCTTAATGAGAGAGAGAGAGAGAGAGAGAGAGAGAGAAGAAAACAAGGTGTGTTGCTGCCGATGTCAAACATGTGCACACTATGGTTCATCCATGGCCACATGATCAAGCTTGTTCCTTGTGTAAATGCTTTTTGCTTCAGTCCATCCAAAGTTCTCCCTCCTATCACAGTCCATTGTTCATGTGATCGCCATCTGCACACACAACATAGTCACAAATTAGCAAGGATAGATATGACATAATGCCGTTGATACCTTGCCTCGATATGAAGCACATTGACTAGGTTGTGGGTATGGCCAATATTGGGTTAGAGGTTTATAACTAATGACTACCCAAGGTGTAGGGGTGAAATAAGTAATGGAATGGAAAAATTTGTGACAGGGCCCCCACAACTAAGAGCGAACCTTTGGTAGTAATAAGATGGAAAATGGAAGAACAAGGAAGATTAGAGAAATATTAATGGTGAAGTCAATAAAGAGGTAACAAAATCGAATGTCATGGATGGGGTGAGACAAGAAAGAGTTGATTGCAAGAAATTTCTAACGGGAAGAACTTAATAATTGCACCAAAAAGGAATGCTAGTGAGTCCTCCCCAAAGCAGGCTCATGCTCTTTATGCCCTGACAAACCCACAAACCAAAGAGTGCATAGGCTCTAGGAATGATATGGAAACAATGGTCAAGAACTTACCCATAAGAATTTACCACATGCTAACAATGCGTCAACCATGATATAGACTAATTATAAAACCAGCAATGAGGTGGAATATGAAAAGCAATATGGAAAGAGAGAATGGAATCCCAAAATCAAGGTTGTGTAAAGTCCCTTGTGTAGTATGTGATTAAGGTGACTTAATAAAATTCGGCCCAAATCCAGATTAAAATTAACCACATCCAGTGACTTTGCATCAACACACTTGACCAACCCATCCTCCTGAAGCAACAAGAATGCATCCATAGAGCCACCACCATTCCAAATGGAGAAAAATAGAGGAACAAGAAGTGAAGAATGGATGTAGTTAGAGTGAACCTTCAGGCATGGGTAACATGTCTTTCCAGTGCCATAACCAATGCTTGTAGCCCATGTTTCTTTGTTATGTCTAAGGGGTGTGCTTTGAATTTCCACTAGTGTGTTTTTTTTTGAGTGAGAACCACACCATGCAAAGACTTATTTGATTTAGTCAACTTCCTAATATCTGGTCAATTGTGGAATGGTGGAAAACCTATGAAAACATCCAAGTGCCCAAGAGAATAGCCAACACAAATGCGTCGAATTCCCTTGAAGTCACACCCTTTTCAATCCATTTGAATCTTTCCTTGGTTTGAAGAATACCAAGCCACCAATTCATTAATAATTTTTCTTAGAGAAAGGGACAATACATTTCCAAAACAAAGGGAGACCATAGAGTTGTATAGATGAATGGGCGATGTGACTCATTTCCTGTTTTATCAAAAGAAACCATATTTTAGCATCAACATTAAAAGTCAAAGGTAAAAACCAAACATTAGCAATCAACACCATTATAGTACAATCCACCATCATGAGCACTTATTACATGATGAGTGAGATTTATTCAAACAAAAATGTAATAGAGAAAGAAAAAGTAAAAATGTGTAAAACAAAAACAAGTAAAGATGAAGAATGTGTAAAACAAAAAAAAACAAAGGAATTGAGGGCTTTAGAATGGTTAGCATCAGTGGCCATCTCCCCCATGACTAAGTGAAAAGGAGGAGATATGAAATAATGAGCAGGGTTGTCCATCAATAGAGGTAGCATTAGTACTGGTCATTTTAAGCTCATGGAAAGGTTTGGTTTGCTGGATGTTAACCAATAATTTCTTATTCAAGCTTTCAGATTTGTATATCATCATGGCCCCTGAAGGAAAAGTTTCATGAATAATATAAGGTCCTTCCCATAGTGTTTGAAATTTAGTTCATTATGGCACATGTGCGAGATTCCAATAAAGAACCTTATCCCCTGGTTGGTATGTAACTTTCCTAATTCTTAGGTCATGACGTTGCTTGTTGAAGGCCTTGTGCACTTCGTTGGATGATAGGGTAACTAATCGATTCTCATCTAGCAAGTTAAGGTTCATTAACCATTCTTTTTGTGTTAGACTGAGGTCAAGGTTAAGGTCACATGCTGTAGCTAGTGTATGGAACTTAGCTTGGATAGGAAGTGTTGGAAGTTTACTGTACACTAACTCATAGGGAGAATAGCCTATATGAAGTTTCCACATGGAGTAGTAAGCCCAAAGAGCATCATTCAATTTGGTGCTCCAGTCTCACTTATATTTGCTAATGGTCCATGTCAATATTTTTGTGATCTTCCTATTGGTGACTTCAGCTTGACCATTCTCTTGAGGATGATATGGTGTAGTCAGTTTATGCTCAACTCCTAAGCGTTGTATCAACTTCTGAAAAGTTGCACTTGTAAAATGTGTACCATTTTTAGAAATAAGTGCACAAGGCACAACAAACGTGTTTACGATTTGTGGTTGAACAAATCATGCAACGGTAGATGAGGTATAGTCTGTAATAGCAGCTACTTTTGCCCATTTTGTAAAATAGTCAACAACAATAATGATGTAGGCTTTTCCATTGGACATTGGTGTGATAGGCCCCATAAAATCAATACTCCATATGTCAAAGGGTTATAAAGGTTGAATCCATTGTTTTGGATCCTCCATTCTAGCACTCATTCCACAACTGCATTGGCAGCACTCAGAAGATTGGACAAAATGATGAGTGTCCCGGAACATGTAGGCCAATAATATCCTACAAGCAAGATTTTAATGGCTCTTTGTCTCCTAGCATAATGACCCCCACAAGGGCCCTCATGAGTATCTTGAAGAACTCACAATTGCTCTACATCAAGAACATAACATCGAACCAAGCCATTGGAACATACCTTATAAAGTTATCCATTGATTTTCATGAAATATTTGGCTTGGTGAAGAAACTATTGTTTCCCTTATGGTGTTTCTTGTGTAAGAAGATAGGCAAGAATGCTACTATACCAACTTGTATCTATGGTTAATTGATTATTTATTACACCTGCAAATAGGAGTTCATCAGGGAAGTGATCAAAAATTGGATATTTATCCTCTTTGTTGTCCCATTGTAACTGAGATAAATGATCAACAACAACATTCTCAGTGCCTTTATGATCGATCATCGTAAGATCAAACTCTTGTAAGATCACGAGCCATTGTATGATGTGGGGGCTCACCATTGGTTTATTCTTTAGGACCCAAATTGCACTATGATCCGTGTGTATGAATATCTTATAGTCCAATACATAGTGCCTAAATTTTTCTAGTGCAAACATCACAACCATTAATTCTTTTTCTATCGTGGTGTAATTGAGTTGTGCACCAGCAATATTTCAACTTGCACAGTGAATGTAATAGGGTCGTTTTTGGTCATATAACTGTATAAGTAAGGCTCCTAAAGCAAATTTGGAAGCATTAGTCATTATGTGGAATGGTTTGGCCTAATCAGGAGTTGTAAAATGGGTGTTTCTATGAGCTTCTGTTTCAAGGTTTGGAAAGCTAGCTCACATTCCTTGGTCCATTCAAAGGATACACCCTTCATTGTTAATTATACCAATGGTTTTGCAATCTTCGAAAAGTTCTTGATGAAGCATCTATAATGGCCAGTATGTCCAAGGAATGATCGTATATCTTTTACAATTTTAGGTTGACAAGTGATTCCTTGGATGAATTTAATCTTTTCGGGATCTACCTCTATCCCTATTTGTGAAATCTTATGCCCTAACACAATGCCTTCTTGGACCATTAAATGGCTTTTTTGCCAATTGAGCCTTAAGTTGGTCTCTACACATTGTTTCAGTACTTGCTCTAATTGGTCCAATGCTTGTTTGAAGTCTACTCCATAGGTGGAGAAATCATCCATAAAGACCTCCATACCATTTCCTATTTGCTACTAAAATATACTTAGAACCAGACATTGAAATGTTGCTGGGGCATTGCACAAGCTAGACAACATCTACCTATATGCAAATGTCCCCCAAGGACCTGTGAATGTAGTCTTGGCTTAGTTTTCTGGTGCTATTTGAATTTGATTGTATCCACTATAACCATCCAGAAAACTATAGTAGCAATGCCCTGCAATGTTATCTAAGACTTGGTCAATGAATGACAATGGAAAATGGTCTTTAAAGTTTTCCATTTTTAGTAGCCTAAAGTCTATACATACCCTCCATTTACCTTATTTTTTTAGGTATAATGACTAATGGGCTAACCCATTCACTATCAACAATGAGGTAGATGAACCCAACTTTTAGAAGTTGCTCAATTTCTTCTTTAACCAATTGCTTAAGCTTTGGGTTCAGTTATCTTTGTGGTTGTCATCGAGGTTTCATGGAGGGATTAGTGTAAATTCTATGTTGACATATTCGAGGATCTATTCCAATTAATTCGAGATATGACCAAGCAAAGGCTTTTGACCATTTGTTTACCATTTTTAGCAATTTTCTTTTTTATTGAGGAGCGAGTTTAGTATTGATGATTATCGATTTTCCATTCTTGAGAAATGTATATTCCATACTGGTGGGAAATAGTTTTAATTCGAGGGGCTCTTGCTTAAACTCATAAGGGATTTTCAACTTCCCCCATTTGATATTTTTGATGTTAGGACTTGGAAGTTGGTGATGCACTTGCTCTAATGTATCTATGCTATCAATGTAGGTGCAAATTAAGCTCTCAGTTGGTTCTTTGCATATAGGTGAATTACTCTCTTGGTTAATTGTCAACCACTAGATGCCTTCCTATCTTGTGGCTGCTGCATACAGGAATCTTTGTATACCTGTTACTTGTGCACACTGGTTGTATGCAGGTAGTGTTAAGTGTTGTACAAACTAGGACTTCTACATGCAGTTGCACCTTGTGTAACTATATGCGATGCATGGAACTTTCTTCTTCTCGATCCTTCCAAATGCATTTTCTTTTGATATCTTTAGGGAAAGATATTGTATTCCTAGGTACACATCAATCGTCCTTAGCCATGCTCTTCCCATTATGATTGGGAAGTCCCCCTTACAGTTGTTGACTTGAATAACTAGGAAATCAGCTGGATATGACCACCCAAAAATAGTGGTGACAATGTCCTCCACCAGTCCTAATCNTGAGGCATTTGGACAATTAGCCACTTATGGCTGTAAGGACTTGGTTGGACTGTTGGTTTGAAAGAAAGATCTTTTCTTTGATTGGTTGTTTGAAATAATGGTAAGTTGAGGATTGATAGCCCTTATAACATTACGTTGCTGCAATTGGGTAGGAAGCTCACCCTACATAGTTGGAGCAGGTGGTAATGGAGCTAAGGGTGGAAGAGATGCAGTTGGATGAGAAGGGTAGTATGTTTATGGAAAATCATCCCTAGGAGAAGGGGTTCTATAGTACTCATGGGTTTGGTAGTGAGGCTGAGTAGTGATGTGACTAGTGGAGACACATGGAGAGATCAATTGCTAAACATAGTACCCGTATGGGTCAGGTTGATGGTAAGGGTATTGTTGATATGGTAATGGAATTTCCCATGATTGTGGGTGTTGCCATTGTTGATATTGTTCATTTGGTTGTGGTGGAGTTCCACTTGGATAATATGTCAAGGGTTGGATGAACTACCTTGGGTTACCCTAAGGATAAGGTAACCTTTGGGGTGTTTTCCGTCTATTTAATTGTGGGTTTAGTACATACACCTTAGACTCTTGCAGATGTGATACTATTGGGCAAAATCCTTTAGGATGGTCATATTGGCATATCTCACATCTGTCATCATTGTCTGTGTATGATGACAACTTTGCCCTTATCCTTGTTATGTGCATATTCAGCTTCTTTCTTTTTCCTTTTCTCTTGGTCACTACCCTGCTCTCTAGACTCCTATAATATTTTTAGAATAATTTGAAATTTATTATATAGGGAATTCCACATTTGATCTACCTTTTTCGATATTTTCGATGCAAATTTTTAAATGGGCATAGTCTTCCTATTCACCATCTCTTCAAGTGGTGACTCTTCTTCATCTTCACAAAATCTAACTTCCTTCTTTCAAAGGGAAGGGTATCTATTGTATTCCTCCACACTTTCTCTTTTTCTTAACTCACCTTCCTCCTTGGAAACTTGCTCTAAAAATCTTTGTATTTGATAGGCTTTGAGCTCAAATAGCCTTCCTTGGCCATAAGTCCCAAGGGTTCTTCGCGTTTCGTACCTAAGCCCATCCATGAGATGGCATAGTTGTTCCATCTACGAGTAACCATCATGAAGGTAATGATGTGATAATGCGTAATATTGGCCCATGGTAGCATCTAAGGGTTCATGTCTTCGTTGTTTCAATCCTTGGATTTGCTTACGTAGGTTTGACACTCGAGAGTACGTTTGATACTTATCGTTGAATATCTCCAACATGGTACTCCATCGATGAATGGATTCTGGTTCTAAGGACCGGTACCAGCATTCTGCTTCCTTAATTAGTGTCTGTGGAAAAAACTTTAGTTTTTACCACTCATTTTTTATATTTTACAAGGCACATGCATCGTGAAATGCTTGTAGATGGTTCTAAGGATTAGCATTGTATCCCCCTTCAAATTGTGGGATGTTGTTCATGTCTAGTATTTTGATTCTACTATTCTTCTGGTGCCTTGTTGGAATCAAATGGCCTCTGTTATATCTAAGATACTTTGGCTGCTGAGTAGGGGTTCATCGTGATCGTATTATCTATGATGTCTATGATTCCTATGCTATTCCCTACTCTTTCTTCTTTTGTGATGTGTTTCCCTGGAATGCCCTCATCCCCTTTCTCGACTATTTTATCTATGATGTTTTTTTTCTCTTACCATTTTCCTCATGGCCTTTCCCCTTACAAATAAATTTTGATCCTGAAGGAGAGGGGGAAAGAGATGATGAAGGTGAAGAGGAAGGAGGACTGGCACCATGACAGTGTCTATCACTCTTCTTTGGTGGTCGCGGCCTTGGTTGTGGTTATGATTGGAATGTCCATCATTGTCATGTGTTCATGTTTCTTTTTTAAACCTTTTTTATTCGTTGGTATCAAAATCTAGGTTATGAATAGTTGAGTGAAGATTCTGATACACAACTCCTTGACCGAAGTGAGCAAGAGGAACATCATTATGTGGAAAACCTCCTGAGGTAGGTTCACCACACTTGTTTTCACTTATGACAAGTGGGACATCTTGAGATTGCTTCCCCTTCATAGATTTGTAATGTCTCTCTTGTTTTAGGTTCCTTTGATGTTGTGCCTCCATGGGTTGATAATCTCTTGAATCTTGTTCATGCACAATGTACTCTGATTGTAAGTGCTGCATACCAATTCATGTGAGAGCATGAAGAAGCATGCTTGGGATTGACCAATCGGGAGATAACACTATGTTACCTTCTAAATCATGCCAACGTAGTTGTTCATCCTAGTGGAGGATAGAGATAAAGTCTGGTATATGCTCATCAGGATGAATGTATACCAAGCGAAACTGTTGGGGTACTGGAAGATTATCCTATACACTCTACCTCTGATTATTCATGGTGTCAGACCTAGGCAGTGAAGCACTCTCATAAGAAGAAGGAGACATAATTGATTATTAGTGTGCAATATTCTCTTTTTCAATGATTATAAGATAACTAACCCTAAGGGTTCATTCCAATGATGGAAGGATTTCCTAAGTTCTAATCAGTGCACAAACAACAAAGTCCCTAACAACGGTGCCAATGATGAGCAGCGAGGTGCCCCTATGCCCAGCCATACAAATATGAGCGTTCACGCGTGATCCGGTCAAACTCAAAGGACTAAGTGCTTATGCACCTTCATAGAACAAGGATGGGTTATGTGATCATTATCTTCCCAAGCTTACTTGTACGACATGATTGTATGATTAAGTAAACTTGAGGTCTGTGATTTTTATGGTTTTTTTATGTTTTATGTTCCTGGTACTTAAAGTGGAGAAATGAATTAAGTGAATAACTAATTTAATTTAACTAATCGACTATGCTCTAGCTAGTCCTAACACCAGCATCTATTCCCACTTACGAGACACATCCTGAACTAGTGTAACACTACTAGGATTACCAAACACTAGTCGTTACTAGGTTACCAAGTGTTCCACGTATGCTCAAAGTGGTCATACTGAGTGTGCTTACTTGTTGAAAATTAATAATTCTATAAAAAGAAGTCAATTAACTAATGAAAGTGTTAGATAATTGTAAATAACATTAAATGCAATAAATAAGCTATTTTGAATGTTGCAAGGTTTATCACAAAGTTTGTTTTTATTTCCAGACACAAGGTGTGCTCAGGTACACAATGCTTGAATAAAGATCCATTCACTTTATGACTCCTATTGTGAGCACTCAAAAATAATTGTAACTTTGAAAAGGAAAAACTGCAAGAGTTTGGGTAACAGACTAAGAAAAACTATTGTGAAACCAAGTGCCCCTATCTCTTATTTATAGGCAATGAGATATGTTCTGATATCGCATGTTTGATATTGCTTTGGCATCCTCGATATCGCGTATCCAATATCGAGGGTCTGATATCAGGGATTCGAGATCGGGCATCCGATATCATGACTCATCAGTGGTGAAAGAAGAAGAAGGGCTATGTAAATGTGAGAACGTCAAGAAATATCACTAGGATCCAACTTTTCAAAAGAGAGGGTCCATACCTATGATGAGGAAAAAGAGGTAGCTCTCAATGAGGTGATTTCACAACAAACCTTACCACTACAATAATCTCTTAATGAGCTCCAGGCAAGGCTAGATAGGATGTTAGAGTGGATAAATGAAAAAGCTACAACTTTTGTAGAAACTGTAAAGGAGAAAGTAACACAAAATGAATTAGGTGATCACAATAAATGAAGGAAGAAGAACCAGGAAACAGCTAGAAATACTTATCGGCAAACAGGGAGAATGGTACGGAAGAATATGATGGATGTGACATCTACCTATATGATCATCCAAAGGGCTATTGCTGAATCATGTTACATCTACATGAGTATTGGGCTTTTGCATTGAATCCCAAGTTTGTACAAAAGCAAATGCCTAGAAAATTACCTTTCTCGTAAGGTAATTATAGATAGTCCTACAACGAACTATACCATCCTAGTGGGACTTCATACCAGTATCAACACTATCATCCAACGTAGTGGAAAAACCCATAGTCATGGGGGAGGCAATCATCAAACTAGCACTACCCTTACTGCTAGCCAAACTTGCACAAATATTATGTTCAACACCCTATTTCCCCAACTAGTTCTACTTCCTCTACTTCAAATTGTTATTACCACTCTCCTGAATATCATTGTGGCACAACATCTTTTGAAGGATCGCCACCTCACACCTCTCATCCTTCATCACATTCTCAATATTCTCATACTTTCCTCCACCATATAGCACCACCAACAACACAAGAAAGTTTAGCACCACGACATTAACGAGAAAATGCCACTTGTGCTACAAACATACACAGAAATGATAATGCGAGTAGATCTCCACCACAACCTCAAAACACCCTTTCTTTAGGATCGTTCCCATGCATAAGCACAACAATTGTGAACCTACTAACTCATCCAAACTAGCACAGTGCCAATCAAGTACAACACCCTTCCTTCCACAACCATTGTCCTCTAATCCTACGCAAAGGCCAACATCTGCTGTTACTCCAACACCTAACAAAAGTGATGAATCTAGCACTATGAAGAGACAAAAGAATCCATGCATCACTACTAATAGTAAATGGTGCAACTGTGGGCCAAAAATTCAAAATATTAACACAACCCACAACAAAGTTCAGGAGCAAGTATATGAGCAAAACCTAGCCTACGTAGTAGCCACTAAACCAGAAGACACCTAGTGGTTTGAAAATGAAAATATAAAGTTTTTCAAAGATGCATGGAGGCAATTGATCTGCTTATTAGTTCTAGACCTAAGAAAATAGACCAAACAAAGGGCTTAGCCACAAATATCTTACACTTTGATTCTACACCAAAAGAGGATATTAAACATGGGAACCCAGAAATTAAAATAGAAAATCAAGAAGAAGTAAACACATTTGGACCCCCAAAAATAAATACACCTTTAAGTCTAGATGAAGATACATTTCCAAATGATCCAAAAAAGACTATCACCAATGTTAGATGTGTTACCACATGATTAATTAAATTAGTAACAGTGATATATGGAGAAGCAATGGTGTATAACCAAGGAATTGTGCAGTCCATCTCTTGAATGTGCAACCATAAGATTAGTTGTGGGGGAGATGCTCCATCTTGGTTCAAGAACTAATAAGTGTTTTTCACCTTTTTATTTTTGAAATTTTTATGATTTTCCTATTTCTTTCAAAATTTTCTAATTCTTAATATGTTTTTCATTTCTTCTTATCTTTATATTTTTCTCTTTTCTTGAGTCATTTCCGTTATGTTTTTGTTAATAATATTGCCAAGTCATGATGCAAAAATCAACACTATGTGTTGGGTTTTTGTGCTATGCTATCAAGATGATTCGGTAAGTAATTGTGTAAAGTAGTGAGACCACCTCATCCATCCCTCCAGTTCTTTGAATAAAAGGTCTTTTTCATGGAAACAATTTGGTTCTTCTTTCATGAAACTAAAATTAATCAATAATCATTGTACCTTAAAGAAAGAGGAAACAACCAAGTGGGAATGATATGGGTGTGGCCTCAAAGGGACTTGTTGGGTTTTCTTCTTGTCTTCCTTTATGTGGTTTATGACTCCTCTTAGAATGTATCATCACTCCTCCATTAACCAATAAATAGTAAGCTTTATCTTTGCATGGTGTGATTCCCATCCAAAAAAAATGGGAAAAAAAACAACAACAAAAGCAAAGAAAAAAAAAGAAAAAAAAGGAAGAAAAAAATTAATTATGGGAATTCAAAGCATACCCCTTGATGAAGTGTCATTAGTCATTAGTCGATGCGTTGACTAGGCCACGTATACGCAGCTGCGTTGACGTGGCCCCATCAACGTAGCCTTTCATGCATCGACGTGGCCACGTTTACGCGGAGCCTATTTCGGCCTATAAATAAGAGGGCCTTCCACCTCATTTAGGTACTTTTCAGTTAGTTGTAGAGAAGGACTTGCAGTTTGTTCCCACAGGAGATAGAATATTTTTGAAGTGCCCGTAGCAGGTGTAAGAAAAGTGATTGGCTCTTTATTCGAGCGTTGATGTATCTAAGCCCATTGGCATGATGGCAAGAAATATGAACTATTCAAGCATTCCTTGTAGTATTTGGACTTAGCTATTTTATGCATTCATTAGTTTAATATGTTTATGCTTTGTTAATTACCTGTTAATTACTTAAGTTTCTATTATTATTACCTTAATCGCTATTGCTCGTTTGTAGTTCGTAAAGGCCATAAGTACGACCATCTCGAACGTAAATCAAACACTTGGTGAACCCAGTGATGCATAACGTCTGGTAACCTAGAAGTGTTAGGAGATGCTCAAAATGTGCTCAGAAGATGGGATCAGATACTTATGCTAGGAATAGTTAGAGTACAAGCTAGGATAATTATAGATTAGATAATACTTTATTCCTTACTTTTCATACCTTAATTAGCCGCCAAAAGAAAAGTAAAAAGTTATAAAAATCATTAGCCTTAATCTCACTTAACCATCGTAAATAGAACCTCATAAGTGAGATTAGGAGGACAACAACCGTTCTAACCCAAGGTTTGACTAGTTAGAGTCTGGTGTATGTTAAGTGCTTACAGTCTATGGAATTTGACCGAGTCGTGTGTGAATGCCCGTGATTCGTATGGTTGGGTGTAGGGGTACCTAGCCACTCATCACCCCTTAGACATAATAATGGGCTATAAGCACTAGTTATGGGGCTGGAAAGACATGTTACCCATGCTTGAAGGTGCCCCTCTAACTATGGCCCTTCCTCCCTTATTCTCTTTTCTTCTCTTTTTGGAGTGATGATTGTTCTTTAATGTGGTTGTGGATTGATGGTGGTTGGCAAGAGGAAACACATCAATGTAAGGTTATTGTTCATGGTATGGACTTGGTCTAAACTTGGACGAATAGGTATGCTAATCATTTTAATCACATTTATGACAAGAAACTATTGTGGACATGGTCAAGTATCTTACATCTCGATCTCTACAATCCCTTCTCATCCCATTATTCACCTCAGTGCTACATGTGATTATGAGCCTTTTCATTTTGTGTCGTATAGTACAACATCCCAAACATGGTAGTTGTGTGTTATTTGGAAGAAAGGCATGGTCTACATTTAACTTTTTGGATGCTCATGAACATCTATAGAAGTGGTTATGCAAGGGCATTATGGCAGGAGCCTGCTCTGGGGAGAACCCACTTGTATAACTTTTGTTAATCATGGCTTTAAACTAACCTTGACATCTTATAGAACATCAATGATAGTTTCTTTGAATTTATGCATAATTTTGGGACTACTTCTCATCTCTTTCAATTAATTTTTTACTTTTTTCCTACTTTTTTGTTAAAATATCTTTCAAGTTCAATATTTCTTGGCCATCTTCTGAATCAAACCTTTGGTTTCAATTGTTTGAAAACTTGTGTGCTTCCAAAGTTACATTTATTAGTCATGGGGGCTAGGGATTCCCACTTTGAAATTTAAAATTTTTCTAACATCATATTTTTGAACATCATGATAACTAATAGTAATTGATCAAAATAATGTGGATAGCTTCATGATTTTAGTTACCTCATAACCTTGGGCATAGTATGTTATCATCACCTTGTGCTTAAATGAAAACTAAGGGATTGGAAAAAGGGTTAATTTTTAAGGAAAATTTACTAAAACTAATGTTGATCCTTTGGTGACTACAGGTGATGGTAAAAGAAATGCCTAAGGAAGAAGGTCTTTTGCTAGGCATGGAAATGAAGCCAAGAGAGAGACAATGGAGGATACGCCCATGGACAAATCGTAGCACATATAAGATAGCATCTCAAGCATCACATGTTTACTAGATCCATGGGGCGATGAGAAGATATTTTAGTATATATTTCAAGAATGTTAAACATAACCAAAGAAGAATTGACATAACAATCTAGGTTGGAAGTTTGCCACTGCTAATGGCAACATGAGGAATCATCTTCGGAGGGTTCTTCAAGACCTTTGCAAATTTTGTGATCTTCAAGGTCTATCCAGTCTTTTTGTCACTCTATCATTTTGTATGCATCCACTCAAATTAAATTTTGTAATATGATACTCAAAGTTAGTTAGTAGTTAGGGTTAGTCAATAATTTCATACCTTCCCAATTTTGTAAAGAAAGCTTGGTCCTATCATGCTAACTTGAGGACGAGTTTTTATTTAGTCATGGAGGTATGATGAATCATCAT
>MNCI01034474.1:4932-25998 GCA_015680685.1 Gnetum montanum | reverse complement strand
TCAGAAATAATTCTATCTCTGGAAAGGAAAAAAGGAAAGAGTTTGGGTAAGGGACTAAGACTGACTATGCAAACTAAGTGCATCCACCTCTTATTTATAGGCAATGAGGCAAGCCACGATATCATGTACACGATATTGCGAATGCGATATTGCGGCTCATCATATCCCCACGACTAAATGAAAACTCATCCTCAAGTTCCTTACAAAATATTGGGAAGGTATGAGATTATTGACTAAATGAGAACTGATAATGACAGAGAATAACAGACTCAAAGCCTGGTGAATGGATCAACAAACATATTACAACATTGGTATTCACGCCCTTTGTGGTGAACACTATACATAGATGACATCCAAACCCTCATCCAACAGCTTGAAGAGAGAGTAAAGAAAATGAGGCATGTTTCTACTGACGTCGCAATTTTGCCTTCCATTGTTTATCCATAGCCACATGACCAAACTTGTTCATGGTGTAAATGCTTCAGCTCCAATCCATCCCAAGTTCTTCCTCCTATCTTGGTCCATAGTTCGTGTAATCACCATCTACACACACAACACAATCATGAATGAGCAAGGGTATGTAAACCATAATGCAATTGATACCTTGCCTCGATATAAAATGCATTGGTTGGGTTGTGGTTATGGCAGAAACTGGGTTAGAGGTTTATCATAGATAACTACGCAAGGTGTAGGGGTGATACAAGTAGTAGAATGGAAAAATTTATGACAGGGCCCCCACAACTAAGAGCGAATCTCCGATAGCAATAGGGTGGAAAAGTATAGGGAACAAGAAAAATGGAAAAAATAACAATGGCGATGCCAATAAAATGGATGTCATGGATGGGGATGAAATGAGAAATTGCTGATGGCAAGAAATGTTTAAGGATAAGAATTTAACAATTGCACCATAAAGGAATGTTAGTGGGTCCTCCCCAAAGCAGGCTCATGCCCTTTATGCCCTGACAAACCCACAAACCAAAGAGTTCATAGGCTCTAGGAATGACATATGGAAACAATGGTTAAAGACTGACCCACAAGAATTTACCAAAGAATAACAATGTGTCAACTAGGAGATAGACTAATCATAAAATCGACAATGAGGTGGAAAATGGGAAGAAATATGGAAAGTAGAAAATGGAATGGAATCCCAAGAGTAAGGTTGTGTAAAGTCCCTTGTCTATTTTATGGTTAAGGTGACTGAGTAGAACTCATTTCAAATCTAGACTCAAACCAACCACATTCAGTGACCTCGCATCAATACACTTGGCCAATCCATCCCATTGAAGTAACAAGAATGCTTCCCCAAAGAGTCACCACCATTCCAAGGAGAGCGAGATGGAAACGTAGGAAGCAAGAAAGGGCCTTAGTTAGAGGGAATCTTCAAGCATGGGTAACATCTCTTTCCAGTGCCATAACCAATGCTTGTAGCCCAGATTTCTTTATTATGTCTAAGGGGTATGCTTTGAATTCTCACCATTTTTTTCTTTTTGTTTTTTTTAACATGAGAACCACACCATGTAAAGACTTATTTGATTTATTCAACTTCCTAATGTTTGATCATCGACGGAATGGCCGAGAACCAACGAAAAGCATCCAAGTACCCAAGAGAATAGCCAACACATGTGCATCGAATCCCCTTGAAGTCACACCCTTCTCAACCATTGAATCCTTCCTCGGTTTGAAGAATACAAAGCCACCAATTCATTAATAAGTTTATGTAGAAAAATGGATAGTGCAATTCCAAAGCCAAGAGAGACCATAGAGTTGAACGGAGGAATGGACGGTGTGGACTCATTGCCTGTTTTATCAAAAGAACCATATTGAAAATCAAAGGTAAAAACCCAACATTAACAATCAACACCATTATAGTACAATCCACCATCATGAGCACTTATTGTATGACAAATGAAAGTAAATCAAACAAAGAAATAGAAAAAAATGTGAACGATGGTGTAAAACAAAAATAAATAAAATTGAAAACAAATGTGTAAAACAAAAATACAATAAAAAGAGTTGAGGGCTTTGAATGGTTAGCATTGGTGGCCATCTCCCCCATGACTAAGTTGGAAGGAGGAGATCCAAAATAATGAGCAGGGTTGTCCACCAACAGAGATAGTATTGGTACTGGTTGTTCTAAGCTCATGGAAAGGTTTGGTTTGTTGGATGTTGACCAAAAATTTCTTATTCAGGCTCTCAGGTTTGTAAATCATCATGGCCGTTGAAGGAAAAGTTACATAAATAATATGAGGTCCTTCCCATAATGTTTGAAATCTAGTGCATTGTGGCACATGTGTGGGATTCTAGTACAAAACCTTATCTCCTGGTTGATATTTAACTTTCCTAATTTTCATGTCATGACGTTGTTTATTGAAGGCCTTGTACAATTCATTAGATGAGAGGGCAGCTAATCGATTCTCATCTAGCAAGTTAAGGGTCATTAACCATTCTTTTTATGCTAGATCAAGATCAAGTTTGAGATCACATGTCATAGATAGTGTATGGAGTTCTGCTTGAATGGGAAGCGTTGGAAGTTTCTCATACACTAACTCATAGACTCATAGGGAGAGTAGCCTATAGGGGGTTTCCATGTGGAGCAGTATGCCCAAAGAGCATCATTCAATTTGGTGCTCCAATCTCTCCTATACTTGCTAATAGTTCTTGTAAATATTTTTGTAATCTCCCTATTGGTGACCTCGGCTTGACCATTTGCTTGAGGGTGGTATGGAGTAGTTAGTTTGTGTTCAACCCCTAAGCGTTGCATCAGCTTCTAAAAATTTGCACATGTAAAATGTGTGTCATTGTCAGAAATAAGTGCATGAGGCACGCCAAACCTATTTATGATTTTTTGTTGAAAAAATCGTGTAGCTGTAGATGATGAACAATCCTTAACAGTGGCTACTTCTACCTGTTTTGTAAAGTAGTCAACAACAACAATGATGTAAGCTTTCCCATTGGACATTGGTGTAATGGGTCCCATAAAATCAATTCCCCATATGTTGAAGGGTTCTAAAGGTTGAATCCATTGTTGTGAACCCTCCATTCTAGTAGTCATTCCCCCATCATGTTGATAGCACTGATAAGATTGTATGAATTGATGGGCATCTCGAAACAATGTAGGCCAATAATATCATGCAAGTAGGATTTTAATGGTTGTTCATCTCCTAGCATAATGACCCCCACAAGGACCCTCATGAGCATCTTAGAGAACTCGTAGTTGATTTATATTGGGAACACACCATTGAACCAAGCCATCAGAACATGCTTTACAAAGTTTCCCATTGATCTCCATAAAATACTTGACTCGATGAAGGAACTATTGTTTCTTTTTAGCATCTAACTCTTGTGGTGTTTTTTGTGTAAGGAGATAGGTGAGAATACTACTATACTAGTTTGTTTCTATGGTCAATTCATTAGTTACTACACCTACAAAGAGGAGTTCATTAGGGAAGTGATCAAAAATTGGATACTCATCCTCTTTATTGTTCCATCATAACCGAGATAAATGATCAACAAGTACATTCTTGGTGCCTTTTCGACCAATCATTGTAAGATCGAACTCTTGTAAGATTACAAGCCATCGTATGATGCGAGGGCTTACCATTGGTTTATTCATTAGGAACCTTATTACACTATGATCCGTGTGCATGAATACCTTATAGTCCAAGACATAGTGCCTAAATTTTTCTAGTGCAAACACTATAGCCATTAATTCTTTCTCTGTTGTGGTGTAGTTAAGTTGTGCACCAGCAATACTCCTACTTGCACAGTGGATGTAATAAGGACATTTTTGGTCATCTAACTATGTAAGTACAGCTCCTAAAGCATAGTTGGATGCATTAGTCATTATGTGGAATGATCTAGACTAGTCAAGAGCTTGTAGAATGGGTGTTTCTATGAGCTTTTGTTTTAAAGTTTGGAAAGATAGTTTGCATTTTCTGGTCCATTCAAAACGTACGTCCTTTTTCGTTAGTTCAACCAATGGTTTTGCAACCTTTGAAAAGTTCTCAATAAACATTTTTTAGTAGCCAGTGTGTCCAAAGAATGATCAGATCTCTTTTACAGTTTCAGGTTACCGAGTGATTCCTTGGATAACTTTGATCTTTTCGAGGTCTGCCTCTATCCCTATTTGCGAAATCTTATGCCCTAATATGATTCCTTCTTGGACCATTAAATGGCTTTTTTACCAGTTGAGCCTTAAATTGGTTTCTACACATTGCTTTAGTACTTGCTCTAACTGGTCCAAGGCTTGATCGAAGTTCGCTCCGTAAGTGGAGAAGTCGTCTATGAAGACTTCCACATCATTTTCTATCTACTACTGGAATATGCTTAGAACTAATTGTTGAAATGTTGTAGGAGCATTGCACAAGCCAAAAAAACATTTGTTTGTATGCAAATGTTCCCCAAGGACTAGTGAACATAGTCTTGGCTTGGTCTTTTGGGGCTATTTGTATTTGGTTGTACCCACTATACCCATCCAGAAAACTATAATAGCGATGCCCTACAATCGTGTCTAAGACTTGGTCAATGAATGGCAACGGAAAGTGGTCTTTGAATGTTGCCATATTCAGTAGCTTAAAATCTATGTACACCCTACATTTACCTCCCTTTTTGGGCACAATAACTAAGGGACTAGCCCATTCACTATTAGCAATGGGGTATATGAACCTAACTTTTAGAAGCTATTCGATTTCTTCCTTAACCACTTGCTTAAGCTTTGGGTTCAATCGCCTCTATGGTTCTCGTTGAGGCTTCATGGAGAGGTCGGTGTAAATTTTGTGTTGGCATGTCCTAGGATCTATTTCAGTTAAATTGGGATATGATCAAGCAAAGGCTTTTGACCATTTTTTTATCACCTTCAGCAATCTCTCTTTTTGTTGAGGAGTGAGCTTTGCGTTAATAATTACCGATTTTCCATTCTTGAGAAACGTGTACTCCATAAAGGTGGGTAATGATTTTAACTCAAGGGGCTCCTGCTTAAACTTATCAGGGATTTCCAACTTCCCCCAGTTGATATTTTTAATGTCAAGACTTGGAAGTTGGCAATGGACTTGCTCTAATGTGTCTATGCTATCAATGTAAATGCAAGTCAAACCCTTAGTTGGTTCCATGCATATAGTTGAACTGCTCTCTTGATTAGCTGTTAGCCACTGGGTGCCCTCTTGTCATATGGCTACTGCATATAGGCATCTTTGTATATTAGTCACTTGTGCACATTTATTGCATGCAGGCAATGTTAAACATTGTACAAACCATGCCTTCTACACGCAATTACACCCTGTGTCACTATATGTGATGCATAGAACTTTCTTCTTCTCAATCTTCCCAAACGTATTTTCCTTTGATATTTCTAGGGAAATATCTTGGATTCCTAGGTGTGTGTCAATTATGCTTAGCCATGCTCTTCCCATTATGATTGGGAAGTCCCCCTTACCGTTGTTCACTTGAATCACCAGGAAGTCAGTTGGATACAACCATCCACAAACAGTGGTAACAATGTCCTCCACTAGCCCTAATGGGACAATGATGGACTAGTCAACCAACTCTAAACGAATGTTACTCTTTTTTAGTGGAGGCAAGTTCTAGGCTTTGTACATTTCTTGAGAGATTAGGTTGAAACCAGAAACTAAATCCAAAAGAGCCATGCACAGTTCATTCCCAGTGGTTTGTAAATATATAAGAGGACTTCCAGGATTAGAAAATTTCATAGGAAGATGGCTGACCTTAATCTAATCAGTGATGGCATGAGTTAACATGACCATATGCTTTGGGTGTAGTGCTTGGCCTAAAGGGAGTTTTGAAGTTTTAATTAGTAATGAGGCATATAAAGGATTAGCCACTTGTGATTGCAAGGGCTTAGTTGGACTGTTGGTTTTGAAGAAAGGTCTTTTCTTCATGCAATTGTCAGAACCAATAGTAGATTAAGAGTTAACAACCCTTGTAGCATTATATTGCTGCAGCTGGGTAGGGAGTTCACCCTGCATAGCTGGAGCAAGTAATAATGGAGATATGAGTGGAAGAGGTGCAGCCAGATGGAAAGGATAGTATGTCTGTCGAACATCACCCCTACGAGAAGGAGTCCTATAGTACTCATGGGCTTGGTAGTGAGGTTAAGGAGTGACGTGACTAGTAGAGTTACATGGAGAGATTGGCTGCTGCATGTAATATCCATACGAGTTAGGTTGCCGATAAGGATACTGTTTCCATGGGGGTGGCATTCCCCATGATTGTGGGTGTTGCCACTATTGATACTACTCAATTGGTTGTGGTGGAGTTCCACTTGGATAATATGTTAAGGGTTGGTGGAACTGCCTTGGGTTACCTTGAGGATAAGGTAACCTTCGGGGTGTTTGCCTTTTGTTTAATCATGGGTTGAGTGCATACACCCTAGACTCCTGCAGGTGTGAGATTATAAGGCAACATCCCTTACGATGCTCATATTGGCATATCTCACATCCACTATCATTATCTGTATCCGAATCCAAAACCTCTTCAATGATGGTAACTTTGTCCTTACCCTTGTTATGTGCATATTTTTTTTTCTCTTTTTTCTCTTTTCATAGTCACTACCTTGCTTTCTAGACTCCTCTACTATTTTGAGAACGGTTTGAAATCTATTATCTAGGGAGTCCCATATTTGGTCTACCTTTTTCGATACTTCTAATGTCAACTTTTGAATAGGAAAATTTTTCCTATTCACCATCTCTTCGAGTGGTGACTCTTCTTCATCCTCATAAAATCTTACTCCTTTCTTTCGAAGGGAAAGATCTTTGTGATATTCCTCCACACTTTCTCTTTTCCGTAACTCACCTTCCTCTTTAGCAACTTGCTCCAATAATCTTTGTACTTGATGGTCTACTGACCTAAATCATCGGTGTAAGGCTGAAAGGGAAAAAAGGTACTGAAATATTGTCGGGCAGACACAATTGACTCTGCCTTCGCTTGAGGGCAAGCTGGAGAGGGAACGAAGGCAGAGTGCCTTGGATGGTCTACACGCAAATCAACCAAGGACTTCCCCAAGCATAAACTATGGCTTGCATTGGGGTTATCGTAATTGATGTCTTAAACGTAAACCGTGCGCATGAAATGTAAATAGAAACATATGCAGGTATCATAAAAAAAATGTAAACTAAATGTAAAATAGAGTAAACAGAAATAATGGCTGGAAAAACGAACTATATTATATTGCTTAAAAAGGATGTGCACTAATCAAAGCATAGCTACACGTGTGGATGGTAGGTCAAGCACGAAGCCCCGGGGTGATGTGATGTGATGTGATGTGTTTCAGAAGTTCTTGGATGCTAGGAGTCAAGTGTGCCGAGTGCCCAAGGATTGCTGGTCTAAGTTTCCTAAGCCATCAACCTTCAAAATTGCCAACCCCTTTTATGTGAATTGGTAGGGTATTTATAGGGCTGGGTCTGGCTCGAGTGCGGAATTCAAGAATGGAATCAACGGCTGAGAGATGAAAGGAAAGTGGATCTAGCGACATGTGTTCGATGGACAGCTATATGTGAGTTGGACGCGTGTGAGCAAGATACGTTTTGGACCAGGTGCATTGTACCTTACAACGTGTGACAACTCACTCAAGCCAGCTTACACTCATGGCACATATAATTTGGAGCATAAGAGCTTGAAAGCTCACAAATGATGAAAATTTACAATGAAATGATAATGAAATTGACTCTGGCTTGCTTGAAACTTCTGGATCTCTAACTTGACTACTGCAGGATGTCGATTTGAGTGGCTCTATGGCTATTTGAGGTGTCCCTTCCTCCATCATGAGTTGATTTTTATCCCAGCATGTCTTATCATGTCTTTAGTTTGTGTATGTTGCACTCGCACTACACTCATGCTGCAGTGTGACTCCAGTGTGACCTCAGCATGACTGAGGTTAAGACGATAGATTTTCACCAAATTTTGCTTTTCTAGCCTAATTCTTGACTACATCAATTGACTAACTGGGATTGACAAATTGAGGCTGAAAGTGCCTTATTTTGAGCAACTTTTGGCAACTCATGCTAGGCTCACACTACCAGCATGAGTGCAACATGACCATAGCGTGACTGACTCGAAAATGATGCATTTCGTTCAAAATTGTGATTTTTGAAGCCTGATTCATGAGTGCAACTTCTGTCTAGCTATGATTGATCCTAAGAGTCAGAAACTGAGCTTGAAAATGACTTTTTTTGAGCCACTTTTGGTAGCTCACGCTAGGCTTACGCTGCCAGCGTGACCACAGCATGCCCTATAGCGTGACCTGCACTTTTTGACTTGATTTTGACGCTAAACGCTGGAATTTTGAACTTCAAGCTATTGACCTCCACATTTGACTTGATTTTGATGTTGTTTGGAGTTTCTCACACTGAGGGTAAGCTATCTTGATAGTGTGAGCAAGCTTCCTTGGGCAAGCTGGGTGTGAACTCCATGCCTTAGCCAAATTTTGTCTCCCGAAACTTCGAAAGGGCTTGAGTCTTTTTCATTTCAAAGTGATAGGCCGAAATTAGTGGTGTTTCATTGGCCCCTCTTTGTTGACATTTGAAGGAATCCACCTGAGAGGCGTTGACAAAGAAGTGCAAAACACCATGAACAACCAAGCATCAAGCATTAACCATCGACCCTTGGCCTGATTTCATCACACTATTTTCAAAAGTACAAGGGATTGAGGGAATGTGGTTCAAGATGCAAGGGAACTGGTTGTAACCGGGGGAAGCCAAAAGTTGATCAAGGGTTATGATTTCTACCTAGATTGTGGGAGAGGAAATGCTCTCACATGAATGAGCCATATCTTTGGTCCTTGTTAATAGCCAGTGTTCAGTAGACTCGGAACCAAGACATTGAAGGTGTGTTCTTTGGAGAAACGGGACTCTTATAGAGTGTTTATGGGACCCGTTGTAAACAACCAAAGCCACGCGATGATGTGAAACATGGTCTCTTTGAGACACGAGTGTAACTGTTTCCAAGACAATTACCTTCTCGCCTGGGGCTTGTATGAGAATAGCCAATAGTCTTTGGTTTATGACGTCAACAGGGTCATGAAGACCTTTTTCGTGCATTTTGCTCTTTGACCTTTTTGTTTCTTTTCTTTTTATTTGTTTCTCTTTTCTTTTGTTTTTGCTTTGTTTTTAATGTTTTCTTTTCTTGTTCTTTTTGGTCTTTTTAAAAGAGCTTGCTTTTAGTGTTGTGCTCATGTTCGAGCGCTTGCATTTTGTATCATGTATCATATACTGTGTTTTGCATTCCAACTGCTCGGAGAGTCACAGTGTGCAACAGTGTATCAAAGGCTTTGAGATGAGTAGAATGTATCTAGAGGATGTAATTAAAGGGGGTGCAATGGGGAAATAAGAAATGCATTGGGAGTTAGGAATGTACTTATGAACGGATTGATTAACCCAGTTACATGCATCAAGAATAATGTGATACCTTGTTGTCACGATGAAGTGCATCTATGCACAAATGCCTTAGGTGTGTCATCCTATAAATACAAATTCAAGAAGACAAGAAAAAACACAAATGAATTGTTCAACTAAGCACTTTAAACAAGGAGATGGAGCCACCACGTGCAATTTTCAAAGTAGAAAGAATCATGAACAACATTAGCCTCATTAAGGCCCATGAGACAAATTATGTAGCAAGTGATTGTGAAACATGAACAGCCAATTGTAACAACACATATTTTCAAGTTTTTCCTGGTCATTGATGATGTCGCCAGTTTATAGTCTTAGCAGACTGTCATGGATTAGTTTCACACATGACCCTTTGGATGGTGCCAATTTAGCATCGTAGCGGACGGTGCATTACTAGTTTATAGTCGTGGCGGACTATAAAGAGGCAAATCAATTTATAGTCTTAGTGGACTCTGGATGCTAGTTTTACGTCATGGTGGAAAGATATGGTAGTTTAGCGTCATACCAGATAGAGCTCTACGATGTCAGTTTACTGTCATGACTCTAGGATATTCTGTGGTATTAGTTTTAAGTCATGATGCCAGGACTTTTTGGTGGTATCAGTTTTAAGTCATGATACCAAGACTTTTACGTACCTCAAGTTTATCAGACATAGTACCATTTCAGGTACAAATGATTTGTAGGATTAGCAAACTCGTTCCCATCCATGTCAGCCAGTTTGAATGCTCTGTTATTGTATGCCTTGGTGACTAAGTAAGGTCCTTCCCAGTTGGCTGAAAATTTTTTTGGATGTTCATAGGTAGCCTTAAGGACTAGATCTCCTTCTTTGATTGGACGTTTATGCAAATCATGTTTGTGTCATTTTTGTTATTGTTTTTGGTACCATTCGATTTGATCGAGCATTCACACACGTTCTTCCTCCACCGAGTCAAGGTCAGCAATGTGCAGTTCATTGTTTTGACCTTCATTAAGGAGGCTCGAGAGAGCGATTCGCAATGAGGGAACATGTAATTCTAAAGGTAAAACAGCCTCAGATCCATATACAAGGTTATATGGATTTTTACCTATAGATGTTTGATGTGTCGTTCTGTAGGCCCATAATGTGTAGACTAATTGTTCATGCCATCGTTTCTTGCTCTGATTTAGCATCTTTTTGAGCACCATGATGACCGTCTTGTTTGTAGCCTCTGCTTGACCATTGCTCTGTGGGTAGTAAGGTGATGAAAATGCATGTTTAATACCAAGGCTTTTTCAAAAGCTTTTAGTATCTACACTGCTGAATTGTGGCCCATTGTCCATAACAATGGTCATCGAAATACCAAAATGGATCACAATATTTTCAATTACAAAAGTGCAAATGTGTTTTGAAGTGGTCTTCCTAAGGGGAATATCTTCTACCCATTTTGTGAAGTATTCAGTTGCAGTGAGAATAAAGCTATGTCCCACAAAGGATGATGGAGTTATTGGTCCAATTAAGTCTAATCCCCATTTTTGAAATAGCCATGTGATTTGTGTTGTGTGCAATTCATTAGGTAGCACGTGTATTAGATTACCATGCTTTTGGCAAATGTCACACGTTCTAACCTTGGAGATGCAATTGTATTCCATATGTGGCCAGTAATAGCCTAAGCACCTAATCTTCATTGCCATTTCTTTGGGTGCTATGTGCCCTGCACAAAGTCCTTTGTGGACTTTTTCTACAATTGTTTGACCGTCAATGCTACTAATGCACATTAGCAGAATGCCTTCATAGGATTTTCAACACAAGGTGTCTCCTATTAACGCATATTGCCGAGAGCATTTTCACACAACATCTTTTTGAGTATTTGTCAAATGTTGTGGAGGTTCACCTCATAGAAGATACTCTTTTGTGTCATTGTACCATTCTATTGCATGCATTGTGCTAACAGATGCTATAGGCATTTCATCAAGAGTGTTAATTATAGGTTTGGCACAACTTGTTATAAAGCTAGGCAATGCATGGAACATTTCGGGTGTCATGTTTAAGGCTAGTGTACCAAGTGCATCGGCAATTGTGTTTTTGCTTCTAGGGACATGTTGTATATCCATTTTTACTAGTTGCCTTAGTAGATGTTTGGTCATATCACAATACGGTTGTAAATGGAGAGCCTTACATGCGTAAACCTCAGTAACTTAATGAATGACTAACTATGAATCACCTTGAACTACAAGACGTGAGATTCCTAAAGTTAATGCCGCTTGAAGACCTCTAAGAAGACCTTCGTATTCTGCCACATTATTGGTACAAGGAAAGGTTAATCGATAGGTGAAGGGTTGGATTTCTTCAAAGGGGTATGTTAAAATGGTTGCAGCACTTCCTCCTCAAGAGGTTGAAGCTCCATCGAAATAGAGGATTGCCTTGTAGTTGTCAGATATGGTGTCTATACTGTTAACATTCTTGTCGGGGAACTTAGGGTTAACTATTGCTTGATCATGCGTTGGCGAGACGGCTAATTTTGTGACTATTGCTTGACCTTTTGTGGAAGATTGAGCAACATAGTGTAATTCAAACTCTGCAATCATTGCTTTCCATCTAGCTATCCTACTCGATTTGTAGATGTTGTTGGTGATAGCGCGGAGTACGTTATCTTTGGAAATAATGTAAACTTGATTACGGAAGAGATAATGCCACCATTTCTTCAAGGAGAAAACAAGGGTAAGACATGATTTCTCTACGTCATTGTATCATTTTTCATAGGCGATTAAAGCATGGCTTAGGTAATATACAGGGATCTTGGCCCCATCTTCACGTTTTTGACAAAGCATCGTTGCAATGGAAGCATCAAAAGTTGCAAGGTAGATGTGGAAGGGTTTATCACCTTGAGGGGGATAAACTGTCGATAATTGAGCCAGTTCTTGCTTTATGTTATTGAACGCTTCTTGGCATTGTTGGATCCATTGGAAATGCACATTTTTTTGTAATAGGTGCTACATAGGCCTCAACTTATCTATCAATTTTTCAATAAAGTGTCTAATAAATTACAACCTACCTTGAAGACCACGTAACTCGGTAAGGTTTTTTGGTGGTTGCATATTAATAATTGCCTTAACCTTAAAAGGGTCTACCCGTATTCCTGTTTCAGAGACTACGAAACTGAGCATCTTAGCCGTTTTGACACCAAAGATACACTTCTTTGGATTGAGTCTAAGATCATATTTGAGACAACATTTAAGCACTAAGTCTAGATCTTTTGCATGTTGTTTGGTTGTTTTGGATTTAATCGCGATATCATCAACATAATCATTGAGAATATTGAGCATGTAATCACTAAATATATATGTCATTGATATGTAGCTCCTGTATTTTTAAGGCCAAATTGCATCATAGTATAATAGAATGTACCCCAAGGTTTCATGAAATTCATTCTAAGTTGATGTTCCGGATTGATTCTTATTTGGTTGTACCCTGAAAATCCATCCATAAAGGATAATAGTGCATGCCCAGCAGTTGTGTCAATAAATTGATCAATGCTAGGTCACGGAAAATCATCCTTTATAGTGGTTGTGTTAAGGTCACAAAAGTCGATGCATATGCCTATACTACTACTCCTCTTAGGGACTATAACAATATTTGATACCCAATCGGAATAGTCAACGGCCCGGATGAAGCCAGCTTGGTAGAGCTTTGTGATTTCAGCATGTACTACTAATGCTACTTCGGGTCTACCTTTCGCGCTTTTTGCTTTACTAGTTTAATTTTTTTGTCAAGGATAATGTTGTGTTGGATGATTCAGGGGTCTAATCCTAGCATGTCAATATACGACCACGCAAATTTTTTCGTGTTGTCTTTCAATACTTAAGTGATGTCACCAACAAGTTGTGAGTCCAGTAGGGTGCTTAATTTCAGTGTTCTAGTTTTGCAATTGAATGTAGTAGTGGGGATTTCAACTAGAGGATCTTCAGTGATATTATCGGGTTCTAGATCCAAAGTCTTAGTCACATTTTTAGAGCAGTCTGACATTTCTTGAGTGGAGGCTATTAAATCAGTATAAGTGGAAGGGTCTAGATCCAAGGATTCTGGGTTGATTGCTCTTTTTACCCTCCTATATGGTCCACTAAGAGACAATGTTGAAAGGATATTCTTGGTGGCCATGTTCTTGTTCCTGCCAATTTAAAACGGGAGTGAAGTAAGAGACACCCCCTTGGCAAGAGAGTTACAAAGTGTAAACTAACATAGGGTAATCAAACTATGTACAGACAAAATTAGGAGATGTGGCGATAGTCATGGTAATTTAAGGCCATACTGGGCCAAATGGTAGTTTAAGGCCATACCGGGCCACTAATATTTATGTTGACTTGTCATTTGGACCGAGTGTATGCACCATTTTCAAATTTTGACTTTTAAATTTTTGAGTAAATAATAAGTTCATGGAGATTTTAAATTTTTATGAATTTTATGCACATCGTTACGTATTTCCATATGTTCATATATGTTTATTTATTATTATTTTTTGTTGTTGATTTTTGCATTTTTCTCCTCTTCCTCATAAGAATTTTTTTTTTGGGCCTCATCTCCAAAGGCTAGAATAATGAGGGATATTAGGTAAGCACAAAGCAAAGATGACATAAACAATAACATGCAAACATGATGAAGTAAAAATAAAAATGGGAGATAAAATAAATGACAACAAATTAAATTGAATTAAATTGAGAATATTAGAGGTTAGAAAATGGGGTTTTTTTGGAGCACCAAGTTTCATTTCTATTAGCGTGAGTTCCTGGAAATCTAAACAATAGCATGAGCTACAAAGTGCAGGTAGCATGATCTATGGCGTCAACTTCAGTGTCCGCGTGACCAAGGTAAACCATGAAGGACAAGGGTAGAGGAAAGGCAACCCGAGACAAGGGGAAGAGGCAAGCAGATCTGACGTTCATGGAGGAGAGTGAAGAGATTCTCCAGCGTCTTCCCCAATCGAGGATTCCAACGTGGGATGGGGCCCTGCACAGGTAAGTTTGTTTTTTCTTACTTTTCTCGGCATCGTTTGGACAGCGTTACCTAGGGTAGAATTCTTGTGCTATGATTTTGGGTTTCTGGGATTGCTATTTTGGGTTTTATGACATCAGCGTGAGCAGCGTGAATGCAAGTTTGGGATGTGAGTGCATGAGTAGGTTTTCTGGCTTTCTTGGCATCTCAAGCTGCAGGGTTTTGGCGCCCCCCCCCCCCCCCATTTTTTTGGATTTTAGGGCTTCCTATAGGATGACTACTGGGGGAAGGCCAGTGTGAGCTTGGGATTTCTTTGTTTCTGCATTCCTAATAGGGTGAGCATCCTGCCCTTCTTGCCAATGTGAGTGTCTTGCCCTCTTTGGTAGCGTGAGCTGCAAAATTTTTCAATTTTGGAGGGGCAACGTGACTGCAAATTTTTGATTTTTGGAGGGTAGTGTAACTTCAAATTTTCAATTTTTAGAGGGGAATGTGACTGCAAATTTTTTATTTTTGGAGGGCAGCATGAGCTGCAAGATTTTGGCCTCAAGGCAGCGTGAGTTGCAAATTTTTTGATTTTTTGGGCAGGGAATGGCCAGCGTGACTTTGTTGGAGGGCCCAACATGAGTTTTCTACAAAAGGCCTATTCTCTTTTCTATTTCTCTATTGGCAGCTACATGATTGCCAGGTTCTAGGCAGCGTGAACACATGGCAAGGGTTCTAGGACAAATTGCAAGTTCTCAACGTGAGCTGGGTTATAAGCACCTAAGATGAGTGTTGGGGGAAAACTGCGTGATTTTGTTGGAATAATCTCCAGTGTGAGTTGCCTTTGGGAGGTTGTGGTGTGAGTGTCAAGTTTTCTTTGCTTGAAAGTGTAAAGTGTGTGCCAAGATGTTCGTTATTTACTGATTTCTATATTTATATTGTTTATTATTTTCCTAAGACTGATGATTTAAATATGGATTTACTGTGAAATCAATTTCAATGTACCCTAGTGAGTGTTAGATACACTAAATAGATGTTGGTGTCCTTGTCTCATGTGGTGAAGCTAGGCATTCAAAGTATTTGTTTATGTGATTTTTGGTTTATGTGGTTTTGCCCTATTGTTAGCACTTAGATTTTTCACTTACCAAATGTTTTGGCCGTGTGCAGGGGACCTAAATCTTCTCTTATGGTGGTTGAGCTTGTTGGGGTACTTGCTTGGTTTTGCTCCTTTGGAGCAGACACACCCCCCATGGCATGCACATCGGGACCCATATGATATGGTTTCGCCCCAATGTTAGTTCATTTTTGTCCTTCATCTTGCAGAATTTGAGTGTGGCTATATGGTCTCACCTGAGCGAACAGTTAGCTCGTGACATCATCGAGATAGCGTTGCCCAGATCTACACAAAGCATGCTTGCCTTTATTACTAATATCGATGAGGGGCTTTTCAGAGTTGAGGGAGGCCTTGCTGAAGGTCCTAGATCTACACATCCCTTGACTCGTGTGTGGGAGTTTCCCACATGTAGTCATTACAATAGTAGCAACACACTTTTCCTAGCCCTCCGTGTGCACACTCCATTCCAAAACCCACCTGGGACAGTATATAGAGTGGACAAGTATGCTCCCTTGTGTTTTAATTTAACTTGTGATTTCTTTTTAAATTTTATGTCATCATCTAAATGTAAATGTTATTTTCCTATGTAGGCCTAGCTTTGATGAACATGGGATGCGCGATGATGATGGTGGGCTTGCCTTAGCATGCACAGCACTAGAGACATTTATGGTGGCCCCATTCTTCATGCCGCGGTTCTGGATCAGACAAAGGTGGCTATTGTTGACTACCATAGGCAGTTTTCAAGAGCCTTCGAGTTTTGCCAAGTTCATGGCTGGTTACATGGGGATTGGTTTTCTACTGGGCCATTTTTTCCTAAGAAAATTGATCCTGCACCTATCCTACCTACACCATTTACTAATGGTAAATGACCATGCTCTAGACTCCATTTTCTCTTCTTTTTGGTTATATTATCGTGTACTATGTTGTTAACTTTTTCTTCTATGTTTTATTTTCACAACAGCCATCCCCCCCAAAGAAGCTACTATTGTAACGGGGCATACTGAGGCCACCCTTTTCATGAAGTATGGGAAGGTAGATCAGTCACAACAGTGGTTGTAGAAGAAAGCTTCTTATTTGATCATTAGCCGTCTTAAATGGGCAGGTCTGATGGACCTATTCACAACTTTGACTCCTAGCATTCCGGTTACTGAGATGGTCACTATTGTTGATTCTTTCAATGATGATGCTTCTCATTTTAACACGCGGGTCCGAGGGGTCAAGGTATCTTTCCACTTGACCACTGAATTCATTTCTAATCTTTTTGGCATTCCCATTGATGGTGCCACGGTGGCCATAGATAAAGCAACCAAGGAGGGCCAGGCTATAAAAGAGCTGGATGAATGGTTAGGTATATCTCAGGGTTGTAAAGCTCTCTTCCGAGCACGGGCATTCCCCAAATCTCTCTCTCAAGGGAGAAACCTTGGGATCGAGTCTACACGTGTCATACGTGCAGTTTTAGAGACAGGTCGGTGCTACAACTGGGCACAGTTTCTTGTATCTGGTTTTCATGGGGAGATCATCAGGGTACGTTCAAACACCGATGCTAAATCCCATTTTACCTTTTCCTTCTTTGCAGGGTACTTACATAGGTTCGCTAAGTTCCTAGTGATTTATGATGATAACCGCTATGTTTTGAGGGATCGTTCGCAATTGTCCCATCCTTGGATTCGCCATCTATTTAGCACCACTAGATCGCAGGATCCACCGGAAGACATTGAGGAATCAGTATCAGTTACTAGTGGAGGTGTGGCCAGTCGTTCACATCATTCCCATGATAGTTTGGGATTGGAACCACCTGGTCTATGCACATCTGTGAAAAGGGTTGAACGTTTGATTGGCGAGATCGTTGGGAAGTCCAAGATGAAGGTGAAGAGGAAAGAATGCCCAAGGGAGCTTGCTCCAAATGCGATACCACCAAGGACTAAGAAGATTATGTTTGTACTGCCAGTGGAGGGCAAGTATTTCTTTAATTTTCATATACTTGTTGTTATTATTTTCTGTTTGCTGTTTTTGGCCCACGCATTATATATATTATGTTAAACTAACTCTAAGATTTTGGCCCCTATGGTTGATCCTGAAGTGGTTTTCAAAGGGCCGGAGAAAGAGGCGAAGGAAAGAGAAAAAACTATCAAAGAACCTCCCATCTTGCAGGAGGAAGACGTGACAAAAGCCATGGGGACGCAGCTTGTGGAGGCTTTGGATGCACTCAGGAAATCCAGCGATGAAAGAAATGTCTTTAATGGCTTCTTCAATGGATCTTTGTAGCTTGGTGATCCACCTAAGCTAAACAGCAAAGGGCTTTTCGGTAGGTTCCTTTCAGCACAATCTATGTTTTTGTATCCTTTAATTTTCATGTGTTGTTCTTAATTGCCTTGATTATTTCTAGCATCAAAGGTAGACATTGAAATTTCTGAGGCACATACATCTCAGGCAAAGGTGCCGGGGACACAGGTCCCAATCAAAGTGACTTCCCCTGCTTGTCCCACACCAGCTGACCAGCTAAGGCCATGGCCTGAGATGCCTAGCAAAATGGACTTTGTTAAGGTCATCGTTAATGATGTGGTTGCTCGCCTACAAGAAGCTCACCCAGAGCTAGGTATGCGTGTCTTTTGTATTACGCTTAATGTATGGTGCATTCTTAATTGATTATAGCTAATTCATATATGTGGTACTAACACCTGTAGGCACCAAGCTTCAGTGGGGTTCCTCTGAAACTACTCACATTGATGCTCTCCCTGAACTGCCAGGGAATATTGAGCAAGTCCAAAGGAATGTGTACGATGCAGTTTCTGGTTGCGTCGTAGAGAACGCTAAGTCACTTTGGACTTGTAGATGTTTGGTTGAGTACTTATGGGACAAGGTGCATTCATTGAAAGAAGAACTAGCAAAGGAGAGAAAGAAGAACAAGGATCTCTAGTCCCATTACAATCTTTCCACTACTAGATTGTCTGGTGATAGCACTTGGCACACATCTAAAATTACCTATGCGCGTTACTGGACGATTTTAAACAGAAAAGTGCAGGCGACACAGGACTTAGCAAAACAAAGAGCACAAATGGATTTCCTGAATAGGAAATGTCACGATTGGAAGTCCTTGGCTGCAAAAGTACGAAAATGGGGCCAAGACCAAAAGGACCACAAGCACCAGTATAAGAAGTGGCTAAAGAAGGAGTCAGTTGAACACCATCGGATGGAGATGTTCATCAATGGGTTAGGCTTGCGGCCTTCTTATGATAGGTTCACCGAGTGTACCAAGGTGGAGGGATCTCCAGAGAGAACCATTACTACCACCTCTGGGGAGGTTTTGACAGGCATGTTCTCCCTCTAGCGTCCTACCTGGACTTCGGTGAACAAAGGGAAAACCTTGGCTGGTATTAATCTTGGCTTGGAGGAGGATTGGGCAAATGTGCCCAAGGTGGAGATTCTACAGTGTTTGGAGGTCAACTTAGGGCCTTCCTCACTTGTGAGTGTTTTATTGTGGCATTTTTTTGTATGGTTTTATTATTTTCATTGTTAGTGTTACTGTTTTTCTAATTTTTGTATTTATGATTTGCTTTACTACTCTTACCTATTTTGTTTTGTTTTCTATTTTCCGTTTGTAGGGACATGTTAATGATGGAGCTGGCCCTAGTGGAGCAAGAGCAGATGATGAAGAGGATCTTAGGGATCAGCCCCCTCTGTGAGCTTATTGTTAATCAGACTTTAGCTATTAAATGTTTTTGATTTTTGAATGTTTGATGGAAGTATGTGGTTGATAAATGTAATAATGTGGACCTAATTATGACATAATATGTTGAAATTTTACTATCATATTGACATATCATTTTTTTTATTTTGTGTTTTCTCTTTTTATTTTCTTTTTCCAATATTATCATGAACATATGCGTGTAACTAAATGTAAGATGGGAGAACAAAACATGAATCAATACTTGTAAAATAAGAAAGTAACGAGAAGGCATAAATCAAGACCACAACTTGTATCATTTAAACTAAAATTTGACATAACGTAGTGAAAATCTATAAACTTTGTGACGTATTGAATCCTAGTTCAAAGCCATTTCAGGCTATTCAGATTAGTTTAAAGTCATGGTGGACTATTGCATCTATTGCTAAGGAAAGAAAGGTTACCAGTTTTATGCCATGGTGGGCCAAAAGCAATAACAGTTTTAGGAAACTTTTAAAAGGAATCAGCCATTTTTGACCGTGGCTAGTTTAACGTCATTGCAGACATTCGTTGGCAGTTTAACGTCATACCAGACGATTGGTAGTTTAACGTCATTTCGAACATGTGGTAATTAGTTCTGTTTGTTGAGCTGCCTCTTGATCCTTTGTAGCTTAACATGTGGGCTTGGCCATGTGGGTAAGATCTTATACTCACCTTCCCCTTCATCGGTGATGTCAAAGGGTAGTTTCGACCAAGAGACATCAGTAGGAATGGCTCCTATGTTTGTGTTGTTTGGTGCTTTCTCAGTATTAGCAAGATCATGAATTAATGTTAGGTTCAGCTCTTGATGTATGCTCATAGTTTCTTGCTTAGGCTCAACAAACATAACTTCTGACTCTTGATCTACTCCAGGGTGTGAGGAAGTGGGCGATATTGTTATATCCCCATGTATTACGATTTCACCGCCTTCATAAGGTAGGTGGATCTCTTGATGGATTGGTGAGGATACAGCTTTAAGTTGAGCTAGCCAGGGATGTCCTAGAATCATATTGAACCCTGACATTTCATCAACCACTACGAATTCAGCTGATGTAGGGAACTAGTCCCTGGCTATGAAATCTAAGGTAACTATGCCTTTCACCCCAACACAGGAATGACTGAAGGATTTCAAGAAAGAGGTTCTCGTGGGCTGTATTTTTTCAGTAAGTCCCAGTTTTTTGATGACAGGAAAAGGTATTACATTTGTCACCACACTGTCATCGACGTGTACCCTACGTATCTTGAAATGATTTACCTATATCGTTATGAACATAGGGGCTAAGGTGACTTCTCCTATTTTCTCATCTAGCTTAATGTCATTAGCCCGAAACTCTAGGGATGTGGTCTTTGATTCTTGAAGTTGTGGGAACAATACTATATAAATGGATGGTTCATCTATAGGAAGGTTCTCACTAACAGGGATCGAGGTCAACATCCATACAAGAGCTTCCTGATGTACTAGTGAAGTCATTACTAGCTCATACAAACTTAAGGAAGTGTTCTTTTGTTTTAAGGCTTGTGTGACCTGGGTCAACGCGCTTGCTAGATCTTTACCGTTCGAGATACCCTTATCTATGGGGACTTGGTCCATTTGACCCAACATTCGTATTTCCTGTGGAGGAATTTTTGCATTAGTAACTGAGGATGTTGGGTGTAACGACGGAAAATGTCGGAAGCTGGAAAATACCAAACAAAATCCCATGTACACAGTTTTAACCACGGATCCGTGCAAGGGCTATGCTGGAAAAACGAATCCACGGCGCCCTGAACGGTCTTGTCGATCAGACAGGGACTTACTAATCAGTAAACCGATGAAGATTACGAATATTTCGTGGAACGATATGATTCGGCGAGTCACGAAATGAGAGAAAAGCGATGTAGATGAATGGTAACGACGATGATAGCGTTAACACGACAACAG
>MNCI01034466.1:0-11764 GCA_015680685.1 Gnetum montanum | reverse complement strand
TAGTTAATTTAGACTTAGATCTTTAGTTAGAGTTAGCTTAGTTCTCAACCCTTTCTCCTGGTAGCATAGAAGATAAGCCGAAAATACTAAAAAAATCACATACCTCAGACTTGCTTAACCATACACCGTGACACTTACAAGCAAGCCTGGGAAGACAACGAATGATTAACCCTAAGTGTTTCTTATGGCGTTAAGGCATTTAGTCTGCGGAGTTCGACCGAATCACGCATGTACGCTCGTATTCGTATGGTTGAGTGTAGGGATACCTCGCCACTCATCAGTATCCAATCTTGATAGTATGCTTATTGATGAGTGACGAGGTACCCCTACACTTAACCATACGAAACGAGCATAGCACGCACGATCTGGTCGAACTCCGCAGACTAAATGCCTAAATGCCCCATGGAAGACATGGGGTTAATCATTCGTGGTCTTTCAAGACTTACTTGTTGTTGTCATGGTGTATGGTTAAGTAAGTCCGAGGTATATGATTTTTATGGTCTTTTCTGGTTTTTCTCCTATGCTATGAGGTGAAGGATTGAGAAACTAACTAACTCTAACTAATGTTCTAAGTCTGAATTAACTAGCTTCAGCATCCGTTCCCACTTACCATACACACCCTGAACTGATGCAACTATGGCTACCAAATGCTAATCGTTATTGGGATCACCACACGTAATGCACATGCTCGAAGTGGTCGTACTGAGACACCTAAATAGGAGGAAAGGGTGAGAGAATCTAAATAGCCTAAGTGCGATGAGCAGTTGATTCCTTGACTAACTGTACACATCAGGGTGTTTGACTACCACTGGGATTACCAAGCGTAGATCCTCGAATACACCACTGGGTTACCAAGTAGTCACACTAGTTACTCGTAATCAAGTTGTACTCATACCGCATGTGACGATCAACCAATTCCTTGACTAACCGTACACATCCTTAGATGCTCGTAATCAATTCGTACTTGTATCGCATTCTAGGAAAGGAATAAATAACAATTAAATAAAATCCTAATCCATGCACTGCAAGGTTTATCTAATAAAGTTTGTCTTTATTGTTGTACACAACTTGTGTTCAGGTATAATGTTGCTTGAATATAGATCCGTTCACTCTAGGACTCCTACTGTGGGCACATGGAAATTAATCTATCTCTGGAGTAATCAAACTGCTAGAGTTTCCCTACTTCTAGACCAGGATGGAAAATAAGGGGAGTGCCACCTCTTATTTATAGATTTGGCGGTGGACCACAATATCGCGTACGCGATATCATAGGGGATGATGCGATATCGCGACGATCATGATATTGCATATGCGATATCGCAGTGCATGCGATATCGCGTCTCATCATACTCCCATGACTGAATGAAAACTCATCCTCAAGTTCCTTATAATAATATCGGGAAGGTATGGAATTATTAAGGGAAATGGAACTAATGGGATGACATGTGAACGGATCATTATTAAAAGACTTGACAAAATTGGTGTTCATGACAACAAGGGTGAACACCTTATTACAATGACATCAGGCCTTTGTTGGCAACTGAGAGAGAGAGAGAGAGAGAAGTGTTGCTACTGGCAACGCCAAGATTGTGCCTTTTGTTGTCCATTAGTAAGTGTGCCATCGATCTTGCTCCTTGCATAGCTGCTTCAATGCTGCTCCATTCAATGTGTTTGCTCCAGATCCAATCCATTGTTTGTATGATTGCCATATGTACACACAACAAAATCTTATATTAGCAAGGGTAAATAAATCATCATGTAATTGATACCTTGCTTCGATGTAGGTCCACTGGCTAGGTTGTGGTATGGCTTATATGGATCAGGAGATACATTAATGATGACTATCGAAGGTGTAGGGGTTAGGAAGAAAATAAAAAATTTCGGGGCTAGGAGAAAATTGAAAAAATCGAGCCCCATACCCCCATGACTAATCACGAATCTCCGGTAGCGTTAGAATGGAGAAAGGAAAGGAGTAAGAAAGATAGAGAAAAAGGGACAACTATAGCATTGATGAAATGGATGTCAAGATGGAAATGAACAAAATAAAATTGATTGCAAAATGTTAGGGAAAAGAAGTTAACGAATGCTCCAAATAGGAATTTCAGTGGGTCCTCCCCAATGCAAGCTCATGCCCTTAATGCCCTAACAAACCCACATTCAAAGAGTCTGTAGACTCTAGGAATGTCATTTGGAACAAGAGTTAAAGTCTTAACCGTAAGAATTTACCAAAAAGAAAATAATGCATCAACCAAAATATATACACTAATGATACAACCAGTGATGAGGTGAACAATGAAGAGAAGGGTGAAGAGAAGAGAATGGAATGGAATCCCAAGAAAAAGGTGGTGTATAGTCCCTTGTGTAGCTCATGATTAATGTGACTTAGCAATTCTCATTCCAGCTCTAGCCTCAAACCAACCATTTCCAGTGACTTCGTATCAATGCATTTGGCTAAACCATCCACTTGGATAACAAGGATGCATCTCCAAAGAGCCACCATCATTCCGACTAAACAAATGAGAGAATAGGAAGTGAGAAGGGCCTTAGTTAGAGGGAACACTTTTGGTTCCATAACCAGTGCTTTTAGCCCAATTTTATTCATCTAAGGGGTGTGCTTTGCATTCTCACTTTTTTTTCTGTGTCTAAGGGGTGTTTTTATGCATGAGAACCACACCATGCAAAGAATTCTTATTTTTATTATCTCAGCTTCTGATAGTTGGGTAACATCAGAACAACAAGAAAACTCAAGAAGAAAACATCCAAGCACTCAATGGCCAACACAAGAGCATCAAGTTCCCTAGAAGTCACACCCTTTGCAATCCTTGAGTCCTTCCTTAGTTTGAGAAATACCTAGTCACCGATTCGTTAAAGTTCTTATTAGAAGGGGACTTGTATATTTCCAAGCTGAGAGAGACCATAGAAATTGGTGGATGGATGGATGAAGTGATCTCATTGCATGTCATATCAAAAGAAACATACCTTAGTATCAACATTTTGACTTAAAGGGAAAAATAAAATGTTAGCAATCAATATGAAAACAGTTCATACCATCATTCCGAACACTTATTGGGTGACAAAGTTACAGGGTGGATACACAAACACATACAAAATGAAAAAGTATAATGATGTTGTAAAACAAAAATAAGAAAAGTTAAAGAAATTTGTAAAAAAAAATTAGAAAAGTTAAAGAAATTTGTAAAACAAAAATGTGTAAGACAAAAACGTTGTAAAAAAAATGTATAAAACAAAAACATAAAAAGAACTGAGGGTCCCATACGATCAACATAGGTGGCCATCTCCTCCATGACTGAGTTGTAAGGGAGAGATCCAAAATAATAAGCGTTGTTTGAATTTCTAAGAAGTGCCCAACTTCTCCCAATTGATGATCTTAGATTAAGGGATGGAAGTTGGCGACGTTCATATTTCAATGTATCTATGCCTTCGTTGTTGGCATGGTTTTTCTCCTCAGTTCATTCCATGCATATTTACTTGCTCTTTCTAGTAGCTCTCAACCATGGGGTGTCTACTACTGGTTGTGTGGTTGCTACATATAGGCATCTCTGCTTCAAATTTTCAAGGGCACACCTACTACATGGAGGAGATGAGCATCCCTCTATGTCATCACGTGATGAATCACTGTATGTGATGCATGAAACTTTCCTCTTCTCAATCATTCCAAAAATGTCTATCTTAGAAATTTCTAAGGAAAGATCGCGGATCCTAAGGCATGTGTCTACTGTACTAAGTCATGCCCTTCACATTATAATTGGGAAGTCCCCTTCATTGTTGTTCACTTCAATCACTAGGAAATCAGCTAGGTAAGACCAACCACACACGGTGGTGATGATGTCCTCCACCAATCCCAAGGGTGATGGACTGGTCTGCCAACTCTAGTTGAATGTTACTCTTCTTAAGTTGGGATAGGTTCCAGGTGTGATACATCTCTCGTGAAATTAAGTTAACTCCAGAACTTGAGTCAAGAAGAGCCCTATGTGGTTCATTTCTGGTGATCTGTAAATAGATTAAGGGACTCCCAGGGTTAGTTAGTTTCCTAGGAAGGTGGCCTACCTTGATCTAGTCAGTTACGATATGTGTTAACCTTATTGTATGTGTTATGCTCTGTTGGACTGAAGGGTGCTCCAAAGTGTTAGATAGTGGAGGAGTGTACATGGCCCTAACCACTTGTTTTTCCGAGAGTTTGTCTGGGCTTTTGGTTCTGAAGAAAGGTCTTTTTTTTTACAGTTGTCAGAACCAGCAGCAAGTTGGATATTTATAGCTCTCACAACGTGACGTTGCTATGGTTGAGGAGGAAGTTCCCCTTACATTGTTTGAGTAGGAGGTGTTAGGGGAACTACTACTAGTGGAAGAGGTGTGGATAGATTAAGAGAATGGTGTGGGTATGGAGTGTCTCTCGAAAAAGATGGAGTCCTTCTGAAGTACTCCTGAACTTGGTAGTGATGGTTGGGGGTTGAGTGACTCATAGAGTCACTTGGAGAAATCGGCTGCTACACATAATATTCATAAGGATCAGGCTGCCGGTAAGGGTACTATTGCTTTGGTGATGGCATCCCCCATGACTGTGGGTATTGCCATTGCTAATGTTGTCCGATGGGCTTTGATGGAGTTCCACTTCGATAATATGTTAGTGGTTGGTGGAACTGCTTTGGGTTACCTTGTGGATGAGGTAACCTTCAGGGTGCTTGCCGTTGGTTGAGTCTTGAATTAAGTGCATACACCCCAAATTCCTGTAGATGTGAGATGATGGGGCAACATCCCTTCGAATGGTCATAGTCGTAGATCTCACATCCACTGTCATCATCTGTGTCAGAGTCCAGAGCCACATCAGAGTTAGTGATTTTTCCCTTACCCTTGTTATGTGCAGGGCTTAAATCTCTCCACTTTTTCTTACCTTTGTCACTACTTTTTTCTACCTTAGACTCTTCTACAATTTTTAAAACAGTTTTAATTTTAGATTCTAAGGAACTCCATATATCGTCTACCTTAGCCACTATTTCTATTGTTAATTTTTGGATTGGAAAGGTTTTCTAGTTCACCAACTCTTTGAGTGGTGACTCATCCTCTTCATCACAAAATTTCACTCCATTCTTTCGAAGTGAGGGATCACGATTGTATTCTTTCGTACTTTCCCTTTTTTGTAGCTCACCTTCTTAGTTTGCTACTTATTCCAACAAGCTATGAACTTCATGGGCTCTCAGTTTTGATAATCACCCTTGAACATAAGTTCCAAGGGTTCTTCTAGTTTCATGCCTTAGCCCATCCATGATGTGGTGAAGTTGATCCCTTTGAGCATACCCATGGCCCAAGAAATGATGTAACAATGTGTAGTAGCAAGCCATGACAGCATCCAAGGGTTCGTGATAACCTTGCTTCCAGCCTTGGATCTGCTTACTCAAATTGGACACTTTGGAGTACGTTTGATACTTTTCATTGAATAGTTCTAGCATCGTGCTCCACCTCTTAATTGTTTCCAATTCTAAGGACCGGTACCAGCTCTCTGCTTCTTTGGTGAGTGTCATTGGAAACAACTTAAGTTTTTGCCACCCATTTTCTATATTCTGCAAGGCATCGGCATTATGGAATTCCTATAAATGATTTTGCAGATCAGCATTGTATCCCCCTTCAAATTGTGGGATATTGTTCATGTCTAATCATTTGATCCGACTATCTCTTAAATGCCTTATGGGAATCCTAACTACCTTGGTTATGTCAAGAATACTTCAGGTTGCGAGTAGGGGCTCATCATGATCGTCTCTTTCATAACACATATGATGTCTGCGTTGTTCCCTACTCTCCCTATGTCCTTGCCCTTGTCCTCTCTCTCAACTTTCCCATCGAGGTCTTTCATCTTTCCTACCTTTATCCTCACCTTTATGTTCATGGTGGCTACACCCAGATGTGGAAGGAGAGGGTGAATGATATGAAGAAGGAGAAGAAGAAGGCGAATGATCATCATGACGATGTTTCTTGCCTTCTCTTCGGCTGCTATGGCCCCGATCGTGGTGATGATCTAAGTGCTCATCCTTCGCATAAGTGGTTGTTCCCTCTGTGAACAGTTGGTGTTCATGTTCATCAGAACCAGGGATATGTATTGTTGATCATAGGTTCTAATACGCTTCCTCCTCACCATCATTAGGAGGGGGAACATCATTTGCTAAAGAACCTATGATAAGGGGTTCCTCATCTCCTATTTCGCTAAGGACATGCAGGACCTTGCCCTTCAAAAGTGCATGTTGACTCTCCTGCCTTAAGTCTCTCATACGTTGGGCATCTGTGGAATAATAGTTCCTCATATCAAAATCTTCCACAACATATTTAGCAAATAGTTCTTACATGCGAATTTGTGCCAAAGCATGGAAGAGCATGTTAGAGACTGCTCGATCTAGGGGTAACATGATGTTACCTTGCAAATCTCTCCATCGCAGCTATTTGTCTTGATGGAGGATAAAAGTAAAGTTAGGAATATACTCATCTGGATGAGTATATGTCATCTTATATTGTTTAGGACTTGGCTGATTTTTGTTATGTGTTTTATGTTTCCGACTATCTCATGTATGGTCCTTAGGTGGTGAGCTGCTCTTATGAGAAGAAGGCATTTTTATCGATGTGCTAAATTTACTGTTATATAAACTTTTCTTTTAATTAACCCGAAGGTTCATTAAGGCTTACAACGATGTGAGTGATATCTCTTATGTTCTATTCAGTGCACAAACACTTAGTCCCCAGCAACGGTGCCAATGATGAGTGCCGAGGTACCCCTACACTCAACCATACGAAACGAGCGTAGCATGTGCGATCCAGTCAAAATCTGCAGACTAAATGCCTAAACACCCCATTGAACACTTGGGATTAATCATTCGTTATCTTCCCAGACTTACTTGTTGTTGTGATGGTGTATGGTTAAGTAAGTCTGAGGTATATGGTTTTTATGGTCTTTTCTGGTTTTTCTCCTATGCTATGAGGTGAAGGGTTGAGAAACTAACTCTAACTAATGTCCTAAGTCTAAATTAACTAGCATCAGCATCCATTTCCACTTACCGTACATACCTCGAACTGATGCAACTATGGCTACCAAACGCTAATCGTTACTAGGATCACCACACGTAACGCACATGCTCAAAGTGGTCGTACTAAGGCACCTAACTAGGAGAAAAGGGTGAGAGAATCTAACTAGCCTAAGTGCGATGAGCAGCCGATTCCTTGACTAACCATACACATTAGGGTGTTCAACTACCACTAGGATTACCAAGCATAGATTCTGGAATATGCCACTGGGTTACCAAGTAGTCACACTAGATGCTTGTAATCAAGTTGTACTCATACCGCATCCGATGAGCAGCCGATTCCTTGACTAACCGTACACATCCTTAGATGCTTGTAATCAAGTTGTACTCGTACTGCATTCTAGAAAAGCAATAAATAAAAATTAAATAAAATCCTAATCCATGCACTACAAGGTTTATCCAATCAAGTTCATCTTTATTGCCATACACAACTTGTGTTCAGGTACAATGTTGCTCGAATAAAGATCCATTCACTCTAGGACTCCTACTACGGGCACATGGAAAATAATCTATCTTTGGAGTGATCAAACTACCAGAGTTTCCCTACTTCTAGATCAGGATCGAAAATAAGGGGAGTGCCGCCTCTTATTTATAGATTTGGTGGCAGACCGTGATATCGCATACGTGATATCGTAGGGGATGACGCAATATCGCATACGCAATATCGCGGTGCATGTGATATCGCGTCTCATCACTTATGATTTCCTGTATAGATCTAATCTTGTAACTCATCAATAAAGAGGAAAAAAGGAGGTGGGGATAAAGGACATCCTTACTTCACTCTAATATTTCTTTGAGACTAAAAAATTTCCCATGAATCCTTATCTTTAAGTTCAATGATGATTTCTTCATATAATGTTTATATTATTTTCATCAACTCTATAGAGATGCCTAAACTCTATTTAAGCACAACCCAAACTTTTTATCAATCACTAAATCATATGTTTTTGCAAAGTTAATAAAGCAAATAAACAATTTTTTAGGCATTTTTTGTGGCTTCCATATAATATCTAAGTGTAACTAAGTAGTCAATTGTGGAATGGTTTTGCCTGAAACAAGCCTGGCACATTGCTCTTATGTTATTATCTTCTGCTTGTGCCAAGTGTTTTTTTAAGAATAGTGCCTAATAACTTAGAAAAAATATTACTTACAACTATCATGCAATAGTTTTTCAAATTATTTGTATCACCTTTTTTACATAAAGGTACTTCCTTGTTGATTTTCCATCGCTAATTCAAGCCATTCTTTATAACCAAATTTAGTTGATGAAAAATTTCTCTTTGAATAGAAGTCCTTGCTCATAGAAGCAATTTAGCATACAAACCATCAAAATCAATAGCTTTTCCAGTTAGCAATCTATTAATAATTTCTATTACTTTAGTCATAGAAAATTGGATAGAATCATAACAAGAATTACAATGGTAATTAACTTCTCTTGAAAAGAGATTATTATTGAATGTACAAATTTCATGAAAAGAGAAACAAATTGATGGAGAGACTTTACATTGAAAATATTTTCAAAAACATTTGGACTCCTTTTTAATCATCTATGCAAAATGTTATTGTTGTTATTAGAAAAATGTTTCTTTTTTTTCATGATTAAGCATTTGTACTACCTAATTAAATTTCAATAATAATGTGGTTCTTATCATAGTGAAACTTAAAGTTAACCAATGATCCCTATGACTTGAAGGAAAGATGAAGGACCTAGAGGGTTGGATAAGTATGTGGCAACTAAGAGTTTTTTGATTTCTTGTGCTTTCACCTTGGATCTTACTAGTTCCACATTCATACACTACCGCTCATGTTTTATTGTATTTAGAATTTTTTTTTTAAAAAAAATGTTTCCTTGCTATGTCACTAGAAAGATGTGACCCATGTCCAAAGGTAGTTCTATGAAAAAGACAACAATATAGGTAATTAATTAATTTATAAATAAATTATTTTTGTGTATCACTAGAAAGATATGTAACCCATGCCTAAAGGTGCTCCTTTAACTAATGAACAAGGTCCATAACTTACACATCAATGATTAATTAATTATTTTTAATAACTCTAGTGTATGTTTTCCAATTTTTCTTAATGAGTAGTGGTGTCTCCATGTGGTGGTTAGTTGTTTTCATGATGGTGGGCCCATGATAATGCAATGCAATATAATTAGTAAATATTGGATTGGGTTTAGAATCCTAAGAGACAAGTATACTAGTCATTATAATCACGTCATTCCTCTAATTCTTTCCAACTACATTTTACCTCACTACAATGTTACAATTATGAATTTGATATTTTTGTTTAGCATAATGCAAAATTCCAATGATGGTAGTTATGTGTGCAAAATTCCACAAACACTTGTAGAAATTGTTATATAACGGCATTATGGGTAGGAACCTGCTTTGGGAAGAATCCACTTGTATAACTATTGGGGTCATGCCCGAAGACTAATTTCACTCTCCAAAACATCATGGTAAACTTCTCTACTTTCATGCATCCTTGTGAGACCAACTTCTCATAAATTTTGTTGAATTTTAAATTGAATTTCTATGATTTCTCCTAATCTTCTTATTTTTTGTCTAGTTTGAACCTTACATGATCCATTTTTTATTATTTCCAATTTTCCAAATATGAGTGGAACTCACATTTAGGCTCACTAGCCCTGAAGAATTTTTAGGACTCATAGGACATGAAAAAATGATAAATTTTGGGCTTGGGGGGAGGTGGGGGAGGGGAGGAGAAGTGGAGGTGAGAAGGAAGGGAAGGGGGGGATTTGGAACCCAAAATAAGTAAACATAGGTACACCCCAAGATATATAGTCCAATTAGAATTTTATATAGCTTGACATTATCCACCAAAATTGAACCCATAACCTAGAGCTTCCAAATCAAGTGTCTTACCACTAGGCTAACACCTTATTGTTAAAAATGACAAAATTTTGAGGTTAAAATAAGTCAAAATATAAAATTCTTAAACAATGAGGTGTTAGCCTAGTCGTAATACTTCTAACTTTGAAACTCTAAGTCATTGATTTAATTCTAGTAGGAAATCATAAGGTATAAAGTCTATGTGGACTATATATCTTCGGATGTAACTATGTTTCAATTATTTTGGGTTCCAACATCTGAAAATATGAAATTATTGGGTGGTGATATTGTAGCACCCATAAAAATATATATAAAGACTTGATGCCCCCTCCCATTTTTTCACATTTTAGTTAATTTACATGAGGGTTTTTGGCTATTTCTAGAACCTACAAACTTTCAAGCATGATATCTTACAAATCAAACCTCGTAACTCTCAAAGTTGCATTCTTTGTCATGGGGACCACCAAAGCATAATCTAAAAATTTCACTAATGTTAGGTTTTGTTATGAACAAATTAAGATAGATACCATTATAAATGATGGAACCTAATTGAAAATTAATTAATAATTTAGTGATTTAGTTATCTTAGAGCCTAGAGAATGATATCTTGGTATTTCTTTGTGTTGTTGACACTATATTATTTGAGTTTTAATCATAAACAAAGGATTAAAAAGTGTTAAGGTAATCATGAAAAATTTTCAAAAATTAATAACTGATCCTTGGGTGATTATAAATGGCACTGAATGTGTTCTTGAAGTTAGCCAACACTTGTAATCAAGGGATAAGAGGTCTAAAAATTGGCATAGAAGAAGTCATGGATGTGAAAGAGGCCAACTATAATAATCTCAATTTGGTAAGTAAGGACATGATGAATAGAAGATGCAATCTACATTTATGCATAAGCTAATGTTACAAATGCAACAAGCTACAAAATGAGAAGAATCAATGTCATCAACTCTTAAAGTAGGGAAATAAGTAATGTTCTTCAAAGAGCATGTTAGGAAAATCAACAATAAGACAGTGATGGCCAACATGTTGCTTGAACTTAACTTTGGATCATTCCTAGAGTTCACTACATAGGAGATCCATTAAAAGTTGCATGTTTTTCCATTATGATCCATATTATCTACTAATGGAGAATGGTCTCTAAGGTAACCCTATTAGTTTTGTTGTAATCAACAAGAATATTCAATGGTCAATATCATGGAAATCCCTATCTCTTACATTGTCATTGTCAGTGTTGTTTCATTGGAAATTCCCAAAATTAGAACAAAGACTATTCAAATCTCCACTCACTTGGATATAGAGACAAGGACATAATAGATAGAAAGGATAAATGATAAGCAAAGGAAAGAGTATAAGGTTCTAATGCTAGTAGAAAAAGATCTATTTTAAAATAAGGACTTATCACTTTTATCCCATGGTGCAACTTAATAGAATTTTAAATTATGCAACTCATTAATATGAAATTTTCAGTGGAAAGTACCTAGAAAACCTATCTCATCTCATCTTTCTACAGATTAAGTAAAGATTTCAAAAAAACCAATCAGGTAAAAAGACATTACCATTTTCCTACTTGATTCAAAAATTGTGCAAGCAAGTAGGAATTGTTGGTTACATTAACGACATTGTGATGTAAAACGATCAATTGGAAAATCCCCTAAGTACTTAAGTTACAATAATGGACACCTCTACAACAACCACATAGTCTATAAGCATAACCACCATTCTAATGATAGGAACCATAGGTGCAAGGGTTAGTATAATACAAACCAGTGCACTAGATCCTAGAAAGTAAGAACCTATGGATGAGTCTAATGTTTA
>MNCI01034461.1:60928-94170 GCA_015680685.1 Gnetum montanum | reverse complement strand
AGATCACACGTAATGCCTTAGTGATTCATATGGTTGGGTGTAGGGATAACTCGCCACTCATCATTGGTGTTGTTACCAAAGATCTTTTTATTGTTTCTTATGCTAACTAGGATATAATGAAAAGTATTTAACTTGTTGGAATGAACCTTAGAGTCATATTCTATTTTACAATACCACAAAAACTATTTACAAGCATACTATGATTTTTATTTTGATAACTAAAAATGTCTTCTTCTCATAGGAGAAATTCTCCATCCAAGACTAATAAAGTTTATCAGCTAGTGCTTCAACAATATTAAATTGTATATACTCATCCTAATGAGTATGTACAAACTTCACCTTCATCCTACACTAGGATGAACAACTACAGTGATGTGACATGGAGGGCAACATTGTGTTGTTGCCCAATCGAGCTATTCCTATAATGCTCTACCAAATTCTTATATGATGTGGCCTTCAAAACTACCATGGGGAGTCTATTTTGGAAGATACTAATGCTAGAGATTATCATCCCACTAAAGCACAACATTTATAGGACCGATAGCTAGAACAATGTTATGAATTTTCGAAGGGAAAAAGACTTAATGATTCTCCATTCCTATTATACCAAAAAGCTAGTGGGGAACCCTTCTCTAGGGGTTTTTCATTAATGAAACTCCTCTCTTTAACTTTCATGATGGAGATCAAAATCAAAACTTGTAATCCACAATTCACAATCCTGGTTCTAGTAACAAGGGATCCAATGAAAAAGAAGGATCTAGAGGGGCAGGTCAAGATAGGGATGCAGATAGGAAGTAAGATCATGATTGTGGTCATGATTGCCAAATGGGTGGTAGCATGCACTATGATAATGATGGTTCTCCTTCCTCTTCCCCTTCATCATCTTCTTCTTCTTTTGGCTTTTACCATGATCACAAAAGGTGAGATCATGATGAAGGTAATCGATATGAACAAAATGATCAACAAGACCAAGATGATCAAGGAGACCATCAGGAAAGGCAAGATCAAGGGTGAAAATATTCAAGAGAGGCACATCTCAATGAACAAAATGGTAGTAGAGGTCATCATAGGCCCCACGATCAAGGCCTTGATGAGCCTCTACTTGCTACCTAAAGTATTCTTAACATCGAAAAGATAGTGAGAATTCCAATAAGGCATGTGAAGGATAGTCAAATCAAATGGTTAGACATGAAAAATATTCCTTGATTTAAATGGGGATATAACTCTAATATAAAAAACCATTTTCAAGCTTTTCAAGATGTATGTACCTTGTAGAACATAGAAAATAAGTGGCAAAAACTAAAATTGCTCCCTATGACACTCATCAAAGAAGTAGAAAATTGGTATTGGTCCTTAGAGCCAAAATATATTAGATGATGAAGTACCATGCTTAAGTTATTCAATGATAAATATCAAATGTACTCTAGAGTGTCCAACTTAAGGAAGCAAATTCAAGGATGAAAACAAGGAACACACGAACCCTTGGATGCTACCATTGGTCGATACTATGCCTTAATGCATAAATGTCTAGGCCATGGTTGTTCTCAACTAGATCAACTTCACCACATAGTAGACAGGCTTCACTCAGAAATGAGGAGAATCCTTGGTGTCTATGCACAAGGGTGACTATCAAAACTAAGTGTCCATCAAATAAAAGATTAATAGAGTATGCAACTAAAAAGGAGGGTGAACTAAGAAAAAGAGAAAGTGCAGAGAAGTACAAATGCAATCCTTCCATTTGCAAGAGGAAGGTTCAATTTTGCGATAGTGAGGACGAGTCCGTATTTGATGAGGGGATGAATAAGAAAACCTTGCCACTTCAAAAATTTCAATCTAAACTTGTGGCCAAGGTTGATTAGTTATGGGACTCCATGGACAATAGATTCCAAGCTATACTCAAATTGTTGAGTCTAAATAACAAGGTAGTAATCATGTGCATAGGAGGTGTAATGAAGCTAAACATGCATATTACAAAGGTAAGGATAAGATTGCTAAAATAGAAGATGTTGTAGATAATGAATCAGATAATGATCATGGATGTGACATCTATTAGTATGAACATCCTAAGTGATGTTTCCCTATTTTGTCACATGTATAAGAGTCTAGGATGTATGCTTGATATCCATTACTTAACAAAGGGAAACATCAAAAAGATTACCTTATCCTCAAGGTAATTTCAGGTAGTTCTAGTAGCAATAATCATATTATCCAAGTGGAGCTCCACCATAACCATATGAACATTATCAATAGTGGTAGAAACCAAAATCATGGATGCTAGCACTCCTAATGCAATAATACCCTTATTGATAGCTGGATCCATATGGTTACTACATTCAATAACCCATGTCTTCACGTGACTCTCCTAGTCACATTTCTAATTTCCAGCCTCACTACCACTCTTCAAATTATTATCGAGCTCATTTACCACATGAAAGAAGGGATAACACCTCTTACCCTTTTCCTTCTCCTATCCCTACACATACTCCTCCTCTAGTTGCACAGGTACCATGTACTCCACCTATGCATCATGAATTGCTAGCCCAACAACAATAACACAATGTCATGAGGGCTATTAATCTACAATCAAATCATCAATCGAAGGGGTTAAATACCTAATCAAAGAAAAGATCTTTCTTTCAACTGCATAGTCCACCTAAGCCTTCACATATACCCATGGTTGACCATCCTACTCCTACATCTTCCTCTACCCCAAATACCTTTGAGTCCCCTTTAAGCCAAACTCTACCTGGGATCAATATTGTAATGCCCATTAATACTGTATCTAATTGGATCTATGTAGGAAACCTTCCCAGCAAATTAGTTGACCTTGGAAGTCCTCTAATTTATTCGTAGATTGCTAAAAATGAACTATGCAAGGCTCTTCTCAATTTAGGTTCTAGTATTAATTTAATTTCTCATGAGATGTACACTACCTAGAACCTATCTCCTCTCAAGAAGAGCAACATTAGATTTTAATTAGCATACTAGTCCATCACTATTCCATTGGAATTGGTAGAAGACATGGTGATCATTATCTATGGGTGGTCTTATCTTGCTAATTTCCTAGTAATCAAAGTGGAGAACTGCAAAGGGGATTTTCCAATCATCATGGGAATGGCATGGCTAATCACCATCGATGCAAGAATAAGCATTAGAGGTCTTTCTCTAAAGATATCTAAAGAGAATGCATTTAGAAAAATTGAGAAGAAGAGAGTTCCATGCATCACATATAGAGATATTAGGTGTAATTATGTGCAGAAGCTTTGGGCCATAAAGTAAGCATCTATCTCTCCATGCAAGTAATGTGCACCAAAAGTAGAGATTCAAAGGTGTCTATATGTAGTAGCTACGAAATAGGAAGGCACCTAGTGGCTGACCACTAATTCTGAAAGCAGCACAATTTGCATGGAATCGACTGAGAGCCTAACATGTGCATATGTCATAAGCATGGATGAACTTGAGCAAGTTCATCATCAACTCTCTAATAATACAAATGATGATATTCACTGGGAAGAGTTTAAAATTCTTGAAAATTTTAAACAAGCGCCCCTTGAACTGAAAACACTAATGGCCAAAATGGAATATGTGTTTTTGAAAAATGGAAAGTTGATCATAATCAATGCACAACTTGCTCCAGAGTAGAAAAAGATGTTATTAAAGGTAGTTGAAAAATGGTTAGTATCTTTTACTTAGTCATATCCTGAACTCACAAGGATTGATCCTAGGATATGTGAACATTGTATCTACACCAATCTAACCATGTATCCCAAACTAAAGTAGATCATCAAGGAGGAAATTGAACAACTCCTGAAGGTGGGGTTCATTTATCCCATTGTGGATAGTAAGTGGGTTAGTCCACTTGTAATTATACCAAAGAAAGGTAACAAGTGGTAGGTCTATATCAATTTTTGGCTACTAAATATGGCAACATTCAAGGATCATTTTTCATTATCATTTGTTAACTAGGTACTCAACACAATATCTAGGCACTGTTGCTATAGCTTTCTAGATGGTTATAGTGGCTATAACCAAATTCAAATTTCACCCAATGACTAAGAAAAGATAACATTCATGATTCCCTAGGGAACTTTTGCATATCACAATATGTGGTTTGGTCTATGCAATGCTCCTATCACATTCCAACACTTGGTCTTGAGCATTTTTCAATAGCTAATTGATAGTGGTGTGGAAGTCTTCATGGATGATTTCTCCACCTATGGAGCTACATTTGAGCAAGCCTTGGACTGAATTGAGCAAGTAATGAAATGATGTTTTTAAACCATCTTGTAGATCAATTGGCATAAAAGTCACTTAATTGTCTAGGAAGGCATCATATTGGGGCATAGGATATCACAAGTAGGAATTGAGGTAGACCTAGAAAAATAAGGGTCCTCCAAGGAATAAACTTCCAACCAAAAATAGTTAAAGATGTTCAATCATTCCTTGGACATACTAGCAACTTCTTATGATTCATAGATAATTTCTCTAAGATTGCAAAATCATTAGTGGAGCTAAGAAACAAAGATGCTCCCTTTGTCTAGACCATAGAATGTAAGAAAGCATTCCAGCAACTGAAAGAGAAGCTTATAGAAACTCTAATCCTACAAGAATCCAACTAGTCCAAACCATTTCATATTATGAAGGATGCATTGAATTATGCCTTGAGAGCTATGATAATGTAGTTAGATGACAAGAAATGTCCATATTACATCCACTGCACTAGCCAAACCATTGTGGGTGCATAATTGAACAACACCACTATAGGGAAAGAGTTAATGGCAGTGGTGTTTGCTTTAGAAAAGTTCAGGCACTATGTGCTTGGATACAAGATTTTTGTACACATGAACCAAATTTCCATTCGCTTCCTAATGAAAAAGCCAGTGGTGAGTCCATGTGTTATACGATGGCTAGTGATCTTGTAGAAATTCTATCTTACATTGGTAGATTGAAAGGGTACTAAGAATGTAGTTGTTGATCACTTGTCTTGGTTGTGATGGAATGATGAAGAGGAAGAAAACTCATTCTTTGACATGTTTCCTAATGAACTTCTCTTTTCTGGGGCTATAGCTAAACAAATTCCCAATGAGCTAAAATGGTATGATGACATTCTCACCTATCTTCTCACTCAGGATATGCCACAAGCATTGGGCCACTAGAAGAAATAGTAGTTTCTTCACCAAGTAAAGAACTTCATATAGATCAATGGACACCTCTACAAGGTGTGCACCAATGGCCTGGTTCATTGGTGTATCCTTGATGCTGATCAACTGTGCATTCTCCAAGATGCTCATGAAGGCCCTTGTGGAGGACATTATGCTAGGAGATGCATAGCCATTAAAATCTTGATGGCAGGGTATTACTAGCCAACACTCTTCAAGGATGCTCACCATTATGTCCACTCTTGTGAACAATGCCAACAAGATGGTGGAATGACTACTCAAATGAAGGAACCTTAGAAATGGATTCAACCACTAGAACCCTTTGACATCCTGAGCAGTGACTTCATGGATCCCATCACACCCATGTCAAATGGAAAGGCATACATCATAGTTGCTATTGACTATTGTATGAAGTGGGTAGAAGTAGTAGTTGTCATCAATTATAGATCTTCTACTGATACTTAGTTTGTACAACAAAATGTTGTAAATAATTTTGGTGTGCCATGTGCATTAATTTCTAACAATGGAACTCACTTTACAGACACTACTTTTTGGAAACTCATGCAACACTTGGAAGTTGAACATAAACTCATAACACCTTACCATCCCTAAGCTGATAGTCAAGCTAAGGTTACCAATAGGGAAATTGCAAGGATACTATCAAGAACTATTAGCAAGTATAGGAAGGATTGGAGCACAAAACTCAATGATGCCCTTTAGGTCTTGCTATGAGCTTGTGTATAGGTTATTCTATACAACCAATGCTATGAGCTTGGGTATAGAAAACAACCTCGAAACTTTCTATAGGTTATTCTTGCTATGAGCTTGTGTATAGAAAACAACCAATGCTTCCTATTCAATCTGAGCTCCATACACTTTTAATAGATTGTGACCTTGACCTTAACTTTAGTCTAGCCCAAAAAGAAAGACTAATAAATCTCAACCTACTAGATGAAAACCAATTGGTAGTCCTATCATCTAACGTGTTACATAAGGCCTATAACAAAAAGTGTCATGACCTAAAAATTAGAAAAGTCAAATTTCAATTAGGAGACAAGGTTTTCTACTAGAACCTCATAACGTACCTCAATGAACTAAGTTTCAAACATTGTGGGAAGGACCTTACATTATTTACAAGACTTTTTCTTTTGGGGTCATGATGATCTACAAGCATAAGAACCCATATAAGAAACAACTAGCCAACATTCAACAAATCAAACCTTTCCATGAGCATGCACTAGCTAACACAACAAGCACCTCATCAAATGGACAACCATACACCATATTTCAAATCTCCTCCTTTCAACTTCATTGTGTGGGAGATGGTTACTCATGCTAACCATACAAGCAACTCCTTGATTTTTCAAATCTTTTGTTTTACACATTCTTTATTTTACATCTTTTTATTTCAATATTAGTAATCTTTCCTAATTTTTTTACACCATCATTAGTAAATTTGCTATTTCTTGAATATTTTAGACTTTCTTTTATATTTTCTTTTATTTTATTTGGTGTGATTTTCTAACTTTTTGTTAATAAGTGCTAGGTACATTAGTAATGCATTATTTGATGGTGGTATGCAATATTTTTGCTATTTAATTATTAGTGTCTAATTTTTGGCTTTGAATTTCATTACAGATAATTAGGACATGGTTTATTTTTCATGCAAGAAGTAGTGAGTCCCCAACATCCACCCATTTACAAACTCTATGGTTTTTCTTATTTTGGAAATGTGTAGTCCCTTTTTTTATTAATAAAACTTCAATAAATTTGTGACTTTGGTAGTTTCTAGAATTGGGAAAGATTTAAAGTTTGAATAGTATGTGGCTTCAAGGGGATTCGGTATTCTTTGTGATTTCTATTTGCCTAGGTCCATGTGTGTTTTCATGGACTTCTTACCATTCCATGTCATCCAATAAAAGGAAGTTGAATAACTCCTTGCATGGTGTGTTTCTCATTAAAAAAACAAAAAAATGATGAGAATTCAAAGCATACCCCTTGCAGAAAATGAATGCATACATCCTTACATGGTGTGATTGTCATCAGAAAAAAGAAAACCAAAAAAAGCAATGAGGATTCAAATCACATCCCTTGGACAAAATAAATGTATGTGTCTTTTCATTTAAGAAAATAATGGAAATTCAAAGCACACCCCTTAGATAGAATAAATGGGATACAAGCACCATTTATGGGACTAGTCCCCTCTAACTAAGGCCCTTCCTCACTTCCTACTTCTTTAATAAGGAATGGTGGTTGTTTTGTCAAAGCAATTTTGTATCTTAGGAGATGGATTGATCTTAGAATGTCGATGTGAAGTCATTGAACATGGTCAATTTTGTCCTAGACTAAGGATGTATCGTATCAAGTCATTTAACCACAAAATCCACAAGGGACTTCATGTGATTGTAATTAGGAACTCCATTCCACTTTCTTTCTCATCCATCTATGGTTTCCATGTCTCACCTCACTATCTATTTCATGTTCTGGTTCGATCTCCCAGTTTGATGTGATGGAATTCTTAATTAGTTTCTCCAAGTTTTTGTACTTAACCTTCTATAATCATTAATCATTCATGAAGCCCACAGACTCTTTGATTTGAAGTTTTGCAATGGCATAAAAGGCTTGTGCCTACTTTGGGGAGGACCCACTTGCATATCTTTTCATTGGATTAGTTGAGTTCTTTATCCTTAGATACTTTTACAATCAAATTCTCTTTTGTTTACCCCATCAATGGCATCAAATTGTGCACTCTTCACAACAATTTTTAGTGAATTTTTATTTTTACTTTTATTACTATTGTTATGAATTCTTATACCCTCTTCAAATATTTCCTTTTGTTAAGCTTTTTCCAAATTTAATTTATCCTATTTTTCAACCTTCCTACTAACACTACTAAAGGAATCAATCTACCACAAGCATAACCTCGCCAAGTGTAACCACCAATAAGACATGGTATTTAACAACTATGTGTCACACATTGCATTCTAATTTATGATTCTATTATGATTGTAGTGGGAAGCATGGACAAGAAGTGGGACTATCTTCACCAAGGATGATGCAGCAGTGCCACACAATGAGGATCACTTGTGCTCATTAGATCTCTTCTCTCTCTCTAATTCTTCTACTACCAAGACATGTTGGATGTCAGTGTTATCCAAGGTGTTCACTTCTCTTATCATGAACACCTAATTTTGTAAAAAGGATTATAATTTTGTACACTTGTTCACTTAGAGTCTATCTGTTTCATCTAATTCATTTTGTATGTTAATCAATAATCCCATATATACCTAATGTATTATTTTGTAAAGAAATTGTTCCTCCTCATTTTCACTCAAGGACAAGTTTTCATTTAGTCATGGGGGTGTGATGAATCACCATTTTCTAGTTGTTGTGATGTTGTATATGCAATGTCAAGGTCTAGATGCAACATCATGTATGTGATGTTGGGGTATATACTCCAACCTATAAATATAGTGCCTAGGCTTCTGTTCAAGAGATTTTTGAAGTTAGTTTTTAGTGAGAGTAGTGAAGCTCTTAGTGTTTCTTTTCATCAAAGTTAAAATATTTTCTAAATGCCTGTAGAATGAGTCTAAGTGTGTATAGTTCTTTGTTCAAGCACTGATGTACCTAAATGCAACAATGTGATGGGACTAAAATGAACTATTTGGAAAAACCTTGCAGCACTGAGAATAGCTTAATATTTTCTTTATTTTACTTTATTTTCATGTACTTTAATTTAATGCATTTGAATTAAGCAATTTTATCTCCAGCAGTTAATGAACACAAGCACGACCACTTCAAGCATTCATATACATGATAGCGTAGTAGTGCTATATGTGTTCAAGATGTGTCTAAGAAACTGGGGTAGTTACTTGTGTTAGGCTAGGTAGGTAGTAAAAAAGTTAGATTTTAAGTTACTCTACTCTTCATTCTTGTTGTAGGTGATTACATCTATAAAACATAAATTGATAAAAAATCATATACCTCAATTACACTTAAACCATACCCTCAAGCCTCACAAGTGTAGTTGGGAAGACAACGAAGATTCTTAAGGTCCATTCCACTTCCTAGAAGAGCTAGTGCATTAGATAACTGTAGGTCCACAAAATTCAACTAGATCATGTGTAATGCCTTAGTGATTCATATGGTTGGACATAGGGGTACCTCACCGCTCATCACATATTTTAATAAAAATTTTTGTAGTTGTTTTGGCCATATTATATGCACATTTTATACATCTTTCTCTATTATCGGTCCAATGCCAAATCCTTGTTTCATATGCTTTAATTTATTTTTATATACTATGCCTAGTAATAAAATATTTAAGTCCTTAAGTGATCAGCCAAACCATTTAAGATGCTTCAAATCCCTCCGAGCCCCATGGATCTTAGAGTTAATCTATTTTGTGCTAAGATTTTTAGTTTTCCAACACTAAATTTTTTAGTCATTGCAACTATTAATTTATTTAGAAGAGGAAAATAAGGAAGATATTATATAGATAGGAAGGAAGTGTCATTTAGAATACAAGAATAATAAAATTAAATAGGTATTGATGGATTGGTTTGTTCCAAAATTTTAAAAATTTTAAATGGATTGAAAGTGAATGAATCTAAAATCATCAAGATAAAAAAGCTACAATTAGCATCAAAAACCAATAGAATACATATAGGTTTGTAGATCTAAATATGTTACCAAGATCAAATTAACAATTGCACTAGAATACATCTAATAATTATGTCTAAAAAATGGTCATAGTAAAATGAAATTGAGAAATAAATTTGAAAGTATTTCTATTAAAATTTATTTCTATTTTATATTATAAAATGAATTAATTAATATGATATCATCATTTTGAGCAATTGTAGTGTACTTGATTTTTAAGATGTAGGTCACATGTTTGAACTTATTTGTAGCCATTTAGAGAAGGTTAGGTTTTCACTCATCCTTCTAGCATTTCAATGCCTTGCCATGGATTTCATCTCTTTTTGTTGATTATTTCATTAAGTTAATTAATATTTTTTGAATAAAATGTCTATGTTTTAATAATCCTAGATTTTCTATAAGTTATAAAAATTTCCAAATTTAATAAAATGGCCTTTATGATTGATTCATGAGCAATGATTATGCTAGTGGGATAGAAAGATTTTTTATTTAAAATTCATACAAAATTATCACTAGAAAACTAAAAATTAGTCTACCCATGAGCGTACAAAAATTTTAGATTTTTTTGGTAGTTCAATTTGAGTTGTTTTATATGCTAACCAAAGAAAAAGAAGGCATGGTAGTGGTGCTTAAGGTGACTAGCAATCAATAAGAAGAGAAAGTAACTTTGAAGATGAAACAACTAGTTAAACAATATAAAACACCACAAAATTTCAAATCTCAAAATCTTGGCTGCAAATTTGGCTAAGTGTCAAAAGTTTTCTAAGTGTTAAGTGTAGTCAACTCCAACTACCAGATTTGCAAAATTTTTCTAAGTGTCAGAACAATGGCACTTTTTACAAATCTGTTTGTGTCAAAACTTGGTAATTTTTTTCTAAGTGTTGGTGCTATGCTATGTAGCATAGCAAGCATGACACAAGTTCAAGTGTCCAATTTTTCCTAAGTGTTGGGCAAGGATCTATCAAGCTAGCTCAACATAGAAGACACATTTGGCATATTTTCCAACTTCTAAGGCTACCTATCCTACTATGCCCTAGAGCATGGTCAGCATACCATGAAGGAACATTGTAGATTTCATGAAAATTCAATAAACTAATCATGCTACACCTTGCTACATTGTGCAACATAGATAGCATGATAGGCATGGCAAGTCAAAATTTCATGAAGTGTTCACACTATGCTCTGGTATACTGTGCAGCATAGACAATGTGAAAGGTAGGGAAAGTCAAAAGTTCACTAAGTGTTCAAGCTATGCTTTTCTATGCTATGCAGCGTAGCTAGCTTGACATTGGAAAGTGTCCCATGTCCTTCATGTAACATGGGACAAGCTCAACAACTAGCATCCTGTGTCCCACATGTAACATGGAATGAGCTCAGCAGCTAGCATCCCATGTCCCGCATGTAACACGAGATGAGCTCAATAGCCAGCATCGCATGTCTTGCATGTAACATGAGACGAGCTCAACAACTAGTGTACCATGTCCCACACACAACATAAGATGAGCCCAGTAGCCAGTGTCCCATGTCCTACATGTAACACGGGATGATCCCAACATCCAACATCCTGTGGTCCACACATAACATGGGATGAGCTTAGCAACCAACATCCTATGTCCCGCATGTAACATGGGATGAGCTCAATAGCTAGCATTCCATGTTCTACATGTAACATGGGATGAGCTCAGCATCTAGCGTTGCATGTCCCGCACATCACATGGAATGAGCTCAGAAACCAGCATCCTATGTCCTGCACATAACATAGGATGAGCCCAGCAGCCAGTGTTCTGTATCTCGCACGTAACATAGGAAGAACCTAGTAGCTAGTGTTCCATGTCCTACACATAACATGGGATGAGCTTACTAGCTAGTGTTCCATGTCCCACACATAACATGGGACAAGCTCAACAACCAACATCCTGTGTCCTACACATAACATAGGATGAGCTCAATAGCTAGTGTCCCATGTCTTTCATGTAACATGAAATGAGCTTAATAGCCAACATCCCATGTCCTGAACGTAACACAAGATGAGCCCAGCAACCAGTGTCTCGTGTCCCACACATAACATGGGATGAGCATGGTAGTCAAAGTTAGAAAATTTTTGAACTTTTACTAGTCACCCCTAGACTTAGAAAATTTTCTTAATTTTTTTGTGGTCCCACTCACCACACTTCCACATGGCACCTGATCTGCATTTTGGGCTAACCCTAGCCCTATAAATACCCCTATGCCCTAATGTTTCAAAAAGGTGTCATTTCCATTTTTCACTAGGGGTACAGTTGGCATTTTCATTTGGCATTTGGTACTTTGACATCTTGACACATAGCTTCATGGGTGAAAAAGACCCATAGCACACCACACTAGTAGAGGGGTAGCCCTGCACTGCACAATACATCATGACCCCATTGTAGTGAAAATCATGCAATACGCCATGGTGATCAACTCGGTAGGCATAGTTCATGACAATGAGCACCAAACTTTGTGATCAAACATCACCAAGACTATAACTTTAATCCACTATGCTTGTTGTACACTATGTACCTTTTGAGATCCTTTTGTACTTAGCTATGCTCCCCCTTTTTGGGGTGGTGCACTTCTATTCTTAAATTTTATTATATTTCTCAAGCATTTCTCTCTGGTATTTAGTGTAACACTTGTAGTTTCTCACTTTTCATACCTATTTGCACATTTACATTACTATTCTCAGGTCGAGACACCCCACTACGCTCTAGCTCTGATGCCTGTGTGTAATGTTGTATAAACCCTTCTCACACATGGTCATTTTAACACCACATAAGTTTCTGTCTAATCGACCAGACCATTCAAGGCACCCTATTTCCATTTTCTCCATCACAACCCTCTAGCAAATTCAAGGTTAGGCTATACACCTGGGGAACTCTTGGTGTTCCAACCATTGACATTTTCAGACATCACAGTTTTTGGCACTAGGAGGGCCTTGCCATTTCCGTCTACATTTTTTATTAGCACTTAGTCAAAGCTCTAGATGCTCTGGAGAGTGTAACAAGTTCTCAGATCATGGCAAGCTCTAGTGTAGTGAGTGTGTCAAGCTCCATGTGTAGCAAGCATAGCACCAGAGTTAGCCATTTTTTGCAGCATTCATACCTAGCATTTTTTATGCATGTTCATAGTTAGCATTTTTTTAAGAATTTTCATAGTTAGCATTTTTTCTGCATTTTCATACTTAGTCCAATTTTCTACAATTTTACACTTAGTCAATTTTTTGCAATTTCTATACTTAGCCATTTTTTGGCATTTTTACACTTAGCCATTTTTCTACATTTTTATAGTTTTCCATTTTTCTTCTACCAGTACACTTAGTCATTTTTTTGTAGTTTTTAGAGTTATCCATTTTCTACAAATAACAACTCTCACAACCCAATCTATGAATATGAATCTAGATCAACCTTCCACATCGATGTCTAACACATTTGACAGCATAATCCACCCAAAACATGCAACACTAAGCCATGAACAATACAATTTTGTTTATGCTGAAATCCAAGTAGGATTACCTTGATTTGGAGGCAAAATAAGACTATGAATGAGTCCATCAGAATGGATGGGAGTACAACCCCTCCTTGTTTGACATAATCCCACTTATAGAGCCTTACCATCAACTGTTGTCCCAACTTATCCATGCAAACAAGCATGATGTAAGGAAAACCTTTAAGGAAGCCCCATAGAAGGAGGAAGATGAGTTTGAGGCTTGCTCCAAACATGAGAGGCCCCTGTACACCATCTTCCAACAATCACTCCCTAGTACAACCCCTCCTTGGTTCTATCCACCCATCCTCTCTGAGATGGTAACCATGCTAATTTAGCCTTCCTTGTAAGTGACTACTACATTTTCCCAACCCAATACTCAGGTAGAGGCCACCTCCCAACCCCAAACAACTTAGGCATCCTACATTCCACATGTCTCATTGGTGTCTGTGGTGTCTGTCCAACCCACTCATGTGTGGTCCACCTCGGTCACCATGCCCATTCCTTAGGCAACACATCAACTAAACCCATCCACTACAACATTAAACTAGCAACGATCATTTACTACAACATTAAACTATCAAAGTCTATCTTCTATGATGTTAAACTGGCAATGCCCATCCACTATGATGTTAAACTAGCAACACCCATCTGCTACGATGTTAAACTAGAAATCTCCAAAACCAACAATACAACCCTATTCTATGCAACCAACACAAGCCTAGCCAATGCAACTAGTCGGCACATCCTCATGCTTGGATTATGCATTCTAACTAATCCAAAGCTTGATGGAGGAGATCAATCAACTCAAGGCTATCTCCTCCAACATCATCAAGGTGATGGACTTCTACTAAGATGACTCCATAAGTCCTATGGTACCACCTCTAACTCTCCCAACTAGGGTCCATCTATCATAATTCACTAAGTACAATGGTGAAGGGGACCCCAATGCACACATGGTCACATTTCAATCCGAGTGCTTACTCCTTCAAACCTAGCCACATGCCATCATGCATGTGTTTCCCATGTTACACATTAGCAAGTCCTTAGATTGATATTGCATGCTACCCAAGCCCTCAATCCCCTCTTTTGAGGATCTCATAAGCTAGTTTGTTACATGCTTGAAGTACAACCTAAACACTAAAGCAACCCTTGACTAGCTCATGTAGGTTAAGCAAGGGCCTCTAGAACCCATGCCAAAATTCCTCCAATGTTGGAATGTTGCATTGAGTGAAATGCATGAACCCATAGTAGAGACACATATACTAGCCATCTTCAAAGGTGTAGTGAATGACTTCATTAAGTCAAAACTATATTATCTAGCCTTAAAGTGTCTTAGCCAAGCCTTTGCCCAAACAAAAGGCATAGAGGGAGTAGCACAAGCTTGCAATGACCCAGCCTACATGGCCTATAGAAACCAACATGGTTGCAAGAAAAACACAATAGTGGAAATAGTGGACACAAGTACAAAATCAACCAATCAAAACTTGAAGGCTAACCAACCTAGACCCCCAGCTCACAAAGCCACCAACTCTAGCACCAACTCACCTATATCAACAGGGGCCACACCAAGGCCCAACTTTAAGTGCAAGGATCATTCAAGGTATACACCACTACTAATGCAATCCTCTAAACTATTAGATAAACTCCTAAAAGCTAGGTAAATCCAATATAAACATGTATCAGAGATGTCTCACCAAAAACATGATAGGTACTGCGAACTACTGAGGAACCCTACCTCAGCAGTACCAAATGAGCCCCCAATCCCACAACACTTCAAGCTGGACTAATACTATCATTAACACTAGTTTTCTATCCATAGTATGGAGAACTATCATGCTTTGTAGGACAACCTACAAATAATTATAGAATGGGGCCAACTAGTGCTCGATAAAACAAGCCAATCTAATGCAGATGATGCTCCCTATGTCATAATCTCCATTAGCATAGGTGGCAAGCCTAAACTTGTGCAACAACCTTTTGTGATCCATGTGTCTCCTAATAAGGCAATGGTTCCCTTATCAAAGTGCAACCTCGAGAATCCACAACACCCTTTGTGGTTAGTTTTCTAAACCAATCATCCACTAAGATGTTAAATTGGCATGATGTAGCAACAACAATCACTAAGAAACCTTTTATCATCAAGGTACCACAACAAGTTAGTCGCACAACAACTCCTAAACTACCATTTTCCATAAGGGTGCCTCAATGTGATGGCCCCTTCCTTACCTAAAGCCCAATGGTGGACAACATCTTGATCCCTCCTCCTTCAAGGGTTGACCCCATTAGTAACCAAGGTAGGCCTACCAAATGACAATGCAAGAGGATGAATGAGTGCCTCGTGAATCCCATGGCTAGATCAAAGGCTATAATCAACAAGAAACAACCAAACACTAGGGGCCCTACCCCCAAGCAAGCCAAACAAACCAAGCCCAAGTCCCCTTCGTGAGAGATCTATCTCTCAAGCCACATGGAGGAAGTCAAGGCCAACACAACAGCTAATGACAAGGACATTGTAGCTGCACTAACCTAGCTAAAACAAATGCTCAAGCACAAGAATACAACATTGATCTTGTATGACCTAGTCATGACCTCATCTGCTCATTTCCAAGCCTTGGCATGAATGTTGAACTCCATTTCTATTACAGAGGACATCCCTATAGATGAGGCATCCATCCATGCTATGATGTTTCCCCCTATACTACAAGGATCAAGTTCAACATCCCTAGTGTTCCGCGATGATGTAGTCAAGGTCAACCCCAGGGGAGGTCACTATAACTCCATTGTCAATTAGCATATGTGTTGGGTATTGTACCATCTGCAAAGTGCATGTCAATGATGGTGTAGCAACAAATGTATTCTTGTACTCCATCATTGATAAGCTAGGCCTGGTAGATGAAATTAGGCCAACCAAAATTGTGTGTCTAAAATCCTTCAACCGATCATGCATTACTATCAAGGGGACATTCAACTTGGTCTTCATGGAAGGAGAGAAATTCCCCACCAATGTAGATCTCACTATCATAGAGGAGATGCCATGCTTCAACTTGATCCTAGGAAGGCCTTGGTTAGCTCAACTATGGAAAATTTCCTCTCCCATCCATCAACAAATCCATCTTCCATATAAAGGTGGCCAAGTTATCATCCATGGTGATAACACCTCCTCTCTAACTATCCACAACATAGACATGGCACAAGTTTTTGAAGAGGAGTTTCTTGGTGGTACACCTACGGCAACCAATGTAGGGCCTAAGGCTAACACACTCAAACAAGTGGTTGAAGCTAATGGCCTCCCATAGGATCCTAAACCTTGCACACATCCTAATCCACACCCAGTTAGGAAGAAACTACATGACTAATATTTTCCCTTGGCCAAAAATGTGCTAGGTTCTTTCCTACCCTTTGCCTCCACTTGCCATGCATTTTTTACTTTCATTTTCATCACTATCCTACACGTTTACATTTTTCCTACTCACTTAGATCACCCATTTTTCTTTGTTTACACATTTCTACTTTATTTACACATTCATCAACTTAGCTTACACATTGAATTTGAAAAAAATTAAAAATACATAATAATAATAATAATAACAACATAAAAATACAAAAACACATGGCCTGAAAAGGCCTTAAACTAGCCTATGATCCAAACGGCCTAAAACTATCACTTTTTACATTGCTTCCCTTTCATTTGTACATTTTAACTCTATTTATGACAGGTTTTTCTTGATGTTGTTTTCTTTCTAGTTGATTTTTATAGGATCTTGAAAGCACATAACATGACTATGCATGTAGCATTACACCTTAGATAAGTAAGGTAAGCACTTGTCTACCATGATGCAAAAAACTAGCATATACAGTTCGCTATGACTATAAATTGGCCCATATTGTCCTTAGGTCATGACGTTAAATTGGCACAATAGCTTGTCCTTGGGTCATGAGGTTAAATTAGCACAACATCCATTATCCACTATGATATTAAACTAGCATCCAATAGTCTACTAAGACTATGAACTAGCACATCATAGTCTGCCAAGACCTTAAACTATGTTCACAATCTACCAAGACTTTAAACTAGCATGTTGTTGATCTTTTGGAGCACTTGCCATTAGTGTAGCCTTGGTGGGCACTTACAGCATCATCACCTCCCATCATTCTCCTAATCGTTTGAAGCACTTTCCATTAGTGTGGTCTTTAGAGGACTCGCAACACCCTAGCACTTTAACTAGCTTCCTAAGCACTTGTAATTGGCATAGCATTTGACACATTTATAGAATTTTCATATCTAGCACTTGTGGCATCTTCACATCTAGCATTTACACTTGCATTTCATGTTGTGTGGTTTTATTGTCTTCTCAAAGTTGTGTTTACAGGATGAATCCTTGGAGGTGGTCATGTACAAATGCATCTCATTGCAGCAACAAGTCGTCACATTGCTCTGATGTGCGTGATTGGACTAGTTAAGTCACTCAAGAGTGCACATCCCCCTCATCCCTATTACAGCCTATGAACATCCACTCCTTCATCTCAATATCCTCTCATCCCTTGTATACTCATGATTACACATCCCTTTGATGCATACGCATTGTAATGTACATGGCACCTTCCTTCACATCAACCATAGAACCCATGGTGGACGTAACATAACTCATCCCATGGGGAGCCTGTGTTGGCTAGTCAAGGCATAGGCAAATGTAATGCAACTCATCCCTATGAGGAAACACCTATCCTATAGATGCAATATGGTTGCATCAAAACAAAGCTCATCTACTCAATGGCCAACTTGCAGCTAACATTTACTAGTAAGTCAAACCCAACGAAGGTTCACCTTGCAAAAAAACAAAAAAAAAGTAAAGGAGAATGGAAAAAAATACAACCCCAAGAAAATTAATAACACTATATTTTTGCAATTGGCCCAGCCTTAGATTGGATTTGGCTCTCTCATGAGTACTCTAATGAGAGGTTAATGATTCAGGGGCAAACTACTTCATGTCATGGTCACCATTAGCCATGCTGACTTTGCATTTTACATCATGATCCACTATTTGCATTTCATTTCCACTATTTTCATATCATCTCCCTAGCATTGCTTACACCCCTTTGCCCTCAACATACCCTTATCCACAACACTCTTGAACATGGTGGAATGACACCCAATTTGGTACTGATGAGCGATTTTGGTGCCATGTCTACTATGGTGTTTTGTAATTCTTTGTCGATATCTCTTAGGCCACTCCTCCAAACATCAACAAAGAGGGGCTATTGAAATACCACAAAATTTTGGATCTTGCCATCTTGACTAAAAATTTGGCTAAGTGTCAAAATGGTGGCACTTTGCCCAAATTTTTCTATGTGTTGAGTGTAGTCAATTCCAACTACCAAATTTGCAAAATTTTTCTAAGTGTTAAAATGATGGCACTTTCTACAAATTTGTCTAAGTGTCAAAACTTGGTAATTTTTTTCTAAGTGTTGGTGCTATGCTTTGTAGCGTAGCAAGCATGATATAGGTTCAAGTGTCTAGTTTTGCCTAAGTGTTGGAAAGGGATCTGTCAAGCTAGCTCGACATACAAGACACATTTGGCACATTTCCCAACTTCCAAGGCTGCCTATCCTACTATGTCCCAGAGCATGGTCAACATACCATGAAGGAACATTATAGATATCATGAAAATTTGACAAAGTGTTCATGCTACGCTATGCAACATAGACAGCATGATGGGCATGGCAAGTCAAAATTTCACTAATTGTTCATGCTATGCTCTACTATGCTATGCAACATAGATAACATGACAAGCATGAAAGTCAAAAGTTTACTAAGTGTTTAGGCTACACTTTGCTACGTTGTGCAACATAGCTAGCTTGACACTGGCATGTATCCCATGTCTTGCACATAACATGGGACGAGCTCAACAACTAGTGTTCCATGTCCCACATGTAACATGGGACGAGCTTAGTAGCTAGTGTCCTATGTCATGCACATAATAGGGAATAAGCTTAGCAACCAGTGTTCCATGTTCCACATATAACATGGGACAAGCTCATCAGCCAGCATCCCATGTCCTGCACATAACACGAGATGAGCTCAACAACCAATGTCCCATGTCTCACACGTAACATGGGATGAGCCCAGCAACTAGCGTACCATGTCCCACATGTAACATGGGAGGAGCTTAACAACCAATGTCTGATGTCCCACATGTAACATGGGATGAGCTCAGTAGCCAATGTCCCATGTCCCACATGTAACATGGGATGAGCTCAGCAGCCAACATCCCATTTCCTACATGTAACATGGAACAAGCTCAATAGCCAATGTCCCATGTCCCACACATAACATGGGACAAGCATGGAAATTGCAGTTAGAAAATTTTTGAAATTTTTCTATTCACCTCCAAAATTAGAAAATTTTCTTAATTTTTGTTATGGTCCCACCCACTACACTACCACATGGCACCTGATCCACATTTTGGGCTAACCGTAGACCTATAAATACCCTTGCACCCTAATGTTTCAAAAAGGAGGGGGTTTCCATTTTTCACTAGGGGGATAGTTGGCATTTTCATTTGGAATTTGGCTCTTTGACACCTTGACACATAGCTTCATGGGTGAATGAGACCCATAGCACACCACACTAGTAGAGGGATAGTCCTACACCACACAATACATCGTGATTCCATTATAGCGAACATCACACTGTACACCGTGGTGATCAACCCACTAGGCATAGTTCATTATAATGAGCACCAGACTTCATGGTCCAACACCATCAAGACTATAACTATGCTACCACTGTGCCTATTGTACATTGTCTACCTTTTGAGATCCTTTTTTAATTAGCTACACTCCCCTTTTTTGGGGCAGTGCACTTCTGTTCTCAAATTCTATTTTATTTCTCAAGCATTTCTCTATGGTATTTAGCATAACACTTATATTTTCTCACTTTTTCATACCTATTTTCACATTTACATTATTTTTCTTAGGCCAAGACACCCTGCTATGTTTTAGCTCCGATGCCCACGTCTAACATAGTATAAACCCTTTTCACACATGGTCGTTTTAACACCACATAAGTTCCTGTTTGATTGACCAGATCATTCAGGGCACCATATTTTCATTTTCTCTAGCACAACTCACTTGCAAATTTAGGGTTAGGCTATATGCTCAGTGACCTCTCATTGTTCCAGCCACTAATGTTTTCCGATGTCACACAATATGCAAACATATTAATTAAAAATTTACTATATGGTTTTACATCTAAGTAATCTATATTGCTCATTTATTTAGTTTTAGACTATGAGCTACCTAATAAGCCAATGTATAAAATGAGCCCAAGTAAATATAAAGAGTGGGCCAAAAAAATTGAAAATATTCTAAAGAAGGATTTAATTTGTGAAAGGTTAAGCTTGCATACTATTTTAGTGAGTTTAATATCCAAGGACTTGTCAGAGCTATGGATGTGTCTAGATGTGAGGATAATTAATAAAATTATATTTAGGTAAAGCTTTCTTATGCTTTGAATTGATGAAATTTTAGATAATCTTGTAGGTGTTAGACATTTTAATAAAACTAATCTTAAAAGTGATTATCATCAAATTTACATACATGAGGGAGACAAATGAAAGATAGCCTTAAGAACCCTTGATGGACTCTACAAGTAAAGAGTCATTCTATTTGGTTTATCAAATGAATTTAACACATTCATGAGTCTTATGAATGAGCCAAAGCTTTATCTTGGTAGGATCATCATTTTATTCCTACATGACATGTTAATTTACAATCGTAGTAGGAAAGAAGTTTTGTAATAGTTGCAATTAGTACTTAGGAGACTTTTTAAAGAGAAATTTCTTATAAACTTGAAGAATTGTTGCTTTTTTAAGGATTTTGGATATCTTAGATTCATGATTTGAGAAGATGACTTCAAAGTAGATCCAAAAAATGTCAAGAGCATTGTAAGTTAGCAAAGATTAATAAATACTACAAATGTATCATTTTGTAGGCTAGCTAGTTTCAATCCTTGATGAATCACATTTTCACACACTGATATCATAGCCTTGACATTAGGTATCCAATGTCAAAGCCCTGGACATGGTGTCAGATATCCAATATCGTGAGGTATATACTAGCATATAAAAATAGCACTTCAGCTTACAATTTCTGATTAGTTTTTCATAGTTTTTGTCATAGTAGCAAAGCTCTTGTAATTTGTTTTCTTCAAAGTTAGAATATTTCTAAGTGCTTGTAGTAGGAGTCTAAGTGTGTATGGATCTTTGTTTGAAACTGATGTACCTAAGCATAGCAATGTGATGAGAATAAAAATGAACCATTTTGGCAATCCTTGCAACACTAAGAATAGATTAATGTTTTCTTTAACACATTTTACTTTCATGCACTTTACCTAAACACATTTAAATTAAGAAATTAATTTCTAGTTGTTAATGAACACAAGCATGACTACTTCAAGCATACCTATAGTGCTTGGTAACCTAGAAACACTTAATGTTTGGTAGCTTAGTAGCAGTATATTTGTTTAGGATGTGTCTAGGAAAGTGGGATAGGTACTTGTGTTAGGCTAGCTAGGTAGTAAATAAATTATATCTTAAATTACTCTACCTTTCATTTGTGTTGTAGGTGATTAAACTTATAAAACATAAAATGATAAAAATCTTGTACCTCAATTGCACTTAAACCATATCCTTGAGCTTCACAAATGTAATTGGGAAGACAATGAATGTTCTTAATTCTCATATCACTTCCCAGAAGAACTAGTGCACTAAAGAACTATAGATTAATAGAATTCAATTGGGTTATGTGTGAATGCCTTAGTGATTCATATGGTTGGATGTAGGGCTACCTCACCACTCATCATTGGTGCCATTGTTAGGGACCTTTTAGTTGTTTCGTGCACTTTCTAGGACTTGGTGGAAATCATTCAAAATCATTGAAATGAACCTTATAGTCATATCAAATCTTAATATTACTACAACAAACTTAAGAAACACACTGCATTATTATTTTCTAACATAAAATGTCTTCTTCTCATAAGAGTTCTTCTCTACCCAAGTCTAATGGAGTTCATCAGTCAATGCCTCAACAATATCGAGTGGTATATTCTCATCTTGATAAGTAAGTAGGATGAATAGCTATAGTGGTGGAACATGAAGAGCAACATTATGCTACCACCTAATTGATCTATTCTTACAATGCTCCAACAAATGCTTATAGGATGGGATCTCTAAGAACTTCATTTTGAGTATGTTGTGTAAGATACTAACACCAAGGATTATCATTCCACTGAGGCACACCATCTTTAGGATCAATAGCTAGAATAATTCCATGAATTTGCAAACGGAAAAGGATTTAACAATTCCCCATTCCTGCCATACCAAAAGGATGATGGGGAATCCTTATTTAGGAGTTTTCCATTCAGTTTGATTCCTCTCTTTGACTTTGATGAAGGAGGTCATACCTAGAACCTGTAATCCACAATTCACAATCTTGGTTTTAGCAAGAATGGATCCAATTACAAAGAAGGATCTAGAGGGGCAAGTCAAGATAGGGATATGGATAGAAAACAAGAACATGATTGTGATTGTAATCACTGAAGAGATGGTAATAGGCACTGTAATGGTGCTAGCCCTCCTTCCTCTTCACCTTCATCATCATCATCTTCTTCTAGCTCTAATTAAAATCACAAGGGGTGAGACCATGATGGAGGTGATCGAAATGACTAATGGGATTGAAATGATCAAAAGGACCATTGGGTAAGGCATGATCAAGGGTGTGGACATTCAAGAGACGCACATCGCCTTGAATGAAGGGGTAGTAGAAGCCATCGTAGACACTATAATCATGACCTTGATGAGCCCTTGCTTGTTACCTGATGTATCCTAAAGATTGTACAGGTAGTACAAATTCCAAAAAGGCACTTGAAGGATAGTCAGATTAAAAGGCTAGACATGAACAATATTCCTCAAGCCAAATGGGGATATCACTCAAATTCACAAAACCATCTCCAAGCTTTTCAAAATGCATGTGCCTTATAGAACATAGAGAATAAGTGGAAAAAACTAAAGTTGTTCCCAAGGACACTCAATAAAGAAGTAGAGAACTAGTATCAGTCCTTAGAACCAGAATCTATCAGACAATGGAATACAATACTTGAATTATTCCATGACAACTATCAAACGTAGTCTAGAGTGTCCCACTTGAGAAGGTAAATTCATGGATGGAAACAAGAAACACAAACCCCTAGATGATTCCATTGGCTACTACTATTCCTTAATGCATAGTTGTCCTAGCCATGGTTACTCTCAATTAGATCAACTTCACCACATTATAGATAGGCTTCGATCAAAAATAAGGAGAACCTTTGGAATCTATGCCCAAGGAAAACTTTTAGAATTAAGTGTCTATCAGATTCAAAGACTAATTGAGTAGGTAGCTAAAGAGGAAGGTGAATTAAGAAAAAGAAAAAGTGCAAGAGAGTACAACTACAATCCTTCCATTCATAAGAGGGAGGTTTGATTTTGTGATAGTGAGGAAGAATCAACAATTAACGAAATGGTGAATAGGGAAACCTTGCTACTCCAAAAATTTTAATTTGAAATTATAACCAAGGTTGATCATATATAGGACTCCATGGATAATAGATTTTAAGCTATCCTAAAAATTACTGAAGAGTCTAGAGAATGAGGTAGTGATCATGAGTGCAGGGATGAAAGGAAGTTGAACATGCCTATCAAAAATTTAATGGCAAGATTGCTAAAATAGAAGAAGCTATAGGAAGAAAATTAGATAATGATGATGGGTGTAAAATTTACCAGTACGAACATCCTAAGGGATGTTACCCCATAGTGTCACACTTATAGGAGTTTGTGGTGTATTCTTTGAATCCATGACTAACAAAAAGGCAAACATCCATAAGATTACCTTATTCTTAAGGTAATTTTAGGTAGTTTCATCAATAATAGTAATATTATCCGAGCAAAACTCCACCATAATCATATGAATAATATCATCAGTGGCAAAAACCATAGTCATGGCCACTAGCATCACCAAGGTAACAATACTCTGATAGATAACCTAATCCATATGGGTATTATGTTCAACAACCTTTGTCTCCATGTGACTTCTCCAATCATGTTTCTACTTTTCAATCTCACTACCAACCTTCTGATTATTATCAAACTCATTCTCCACATGCAAGAAGGGATACCACCTCTTACCCGTATCCTCTTCCTATCTTTGCACATCTTCCTCCTCCATCCACACAGCTACCACCAACTCCACCTATGTAGAATAAACTACCAAGTCAACCATAACAACATTATGCTACTAGGGTCATTAATCTACAATTAATTTCTGAACAAAGTGGTTTGGATACTTGACCAAAGAAAATACATTTCTTCTAATCATGTAGTCTGCCTAAGCCCTTAATAACACCTAGGATTGACAATCTTATTCCTCCATCTTCCTCTGTATCAAATACCTTTGAGTCTCCTTAAAACCAAACATCACCCAGGATCCATACTATGATGCGTACCTACACTGTATCTGATCAAATCCATGCTAAAAACCTTCCTAGGAAGTTAGAAAATCCTAGAAGTCCTCTGATTATTTATAGATTTTTGGGAATGAACTATGTAAATCTCTTCTTGACTTAGGTTCCAGTGTCAACCTAATCTCTCATGAGATGTATACTACATGGAACCTACCTCCTTTAAAGAAGAGAAATATCATATTAGAATTGGCAAACCAATCCATCACTATTCCATTGGAACTAGTAGGAGACATTGTAACCACTATCTATGTATGGTCTTATCCTATTGATTTCCTAGTGATCAAAATGGAGAACTGCAAAGGAGACTTCCCAATCATTATGAAAAGGGAATCGCTAAGCATCATTGATGCAAGAATGGGCATCAAAGATCTTTTTCTAGAAATATCCAAAGAAAATGCCTTTGAAAAGATCAAGAAGAAGCAAGTTCCATGCATCGCATATAATGATACAGGGTGTAAGTATGTGCAAAAACTTTAGGTAGTGAAATGAGCATCCATCTTTGCATGCAAGCAATGTGCACTAGAAGCAAAAATTCAAAGGTGTTTGTACATAGTAGCCACAAAACAAGAGGGTACCTAGTGGCTGACCACTAATTCTAAAAGCAACACACTTTGCATGGAACCAACTAAGAGCCTGGCATGTACATATGTCATAGGCATGGATGAACTAAAGCAAGTTTATCACCAACTCTCTGATGATGCAAATGATGATACCTACTCAAGAGAGTTGGAAATTCCTAAAAATTTCAAGCAAGATCCCCTTGAACTAAATATCCTACAAACTGGCATGGAATATATATTCTTAAAAAATGGGAATATGGTCATAATCAATGAAAATATTACTCTAGAATAGAAAAATATGTTGTTGAATGTGGTTAAACAATGGTTAGTAACTTTTACTTGGTCATATCCTAAACTCACATGGATTGATCCTAGGATATGCTAGCATCGCATCTACACTGATCTGGCCATGAAGCCAAAGAGATAGCCATAGACATGATTGAACTCTAAACTAAAGTAGGTCATTAAGGAGAAAATCAAACAGCTCCTCAAGGTAGGGTTCATTTATCCTATTGCAGATAGTGAGTGTGTTAGCCCACTCATGATTATGGCAAAGAAAGGAGGCAAGTGAAGGGCCTACATCAATTTTTGGCTCCTAAATATGACAACATTTAAAGATCATTTTCCATTTTCATTTTCTAATTAGGTATTAGAAACAATATCTAGGCATTTCTACTATAGTTTTCTAGATGGTTATAGTGGCTATAACCAGATTCAAATTGCACTAGAGGACCAAGCCAAGACAACATTCATGAGACCTTGGGGGACTTTTACATATTGCAAGATGCCATTTGGTCTATGTAATGCCCCTACTACATTCGAACACATGGTTCTAAGCATTTTTCAACAACAAATTAGTAGTGGTATGGAAGTCTTCATGGATGAATTCTCCACCTATGGAGCTACATTTGAGCAAGCCTTGGACCACCTTGAGTAAGTATTAAAATGATGCATTAAGACAAACCTCAAGATCAACTGGCAAAAGAGTCACTTGATGGTTTAGGAAAGCATTGTATTAGGGAATAGGATATCACAAGTAGGAATTAAGGTAGATCCTAAAAAAATAAGGGTCATCCAAGGAATAACCCACCAACCAGAAACTGTCAAAGATGTTCAATAATTCCTTAGACATACTAGCTATTATTGATTATTCATAGAGAATTTCTATAAGATTGAAAAATCATTAGTGGAGTTGACAAAGAAAGATGCTTCATTTTTCTAGAGCACAAAATGTGAAAGAGCATTCTAATAGTTAAAAGAGAAACGTGTAAAACCTCCAATTCTACAAGAACCCAACTAGTCTAGACCATTTCATGTTGTGACAAAGGTATCAAATTATGCCTTGGGAGCCATGCTTACACAAATGGATGATAAGGAACATCCATATTACATCCACTACGCAAGCTAAAGCATTGTGGGTGCACAACTAAACTACACCACCATAGAAAAAGAATTTATGACAGTGGTGTTTGCTCTAAAGAAGTTCAAGAATTATGTGTTTGGATACAAAATGTTTCTACACGTAAACCATATTGCCATCCAGTTCCTGATGAACAAGCCAACGATGAGCCCCTGTGTCATACAATGGCTGGTAATCTTATAGAAATTCAATCTTACAATGGTAGATTAAAAGGGTACTAAGAATGTGATCAATGATCACTTGTCTCAGTTAGGATGGGACAAAAAAGACAAAGAAATTCCACTATTTGATATGTTTCTTGACAAACCCCTCTTTGTTGGGGCTATAAATAAATAAATTTCCCAATGAGTCCAAATGGTATGATGGCATTCTCACCTATCTTCTCACTTAGGAGATGCCACAAGGGTTGGACCACCAGAAAAAACAACAGTTTCTTCACGAGGTGAATTACCTCATGGAGATCAGTGGACACCTCTACAAGGTGTGTGCCAATGGCCTGGTTCAATGGTGTGTTCCTATGTTGATCAACTACATGTTCTCCAAGATGCTCATGAAGGTCCTTATGAAGGCCACTATGCTGGGAGACATACAGTCATTAAAACCGTAATGGCAAGGTAATATTGGCCAACAATCTTTATGGATGCTTATCATTATGTTTTCTCTTCTAAATGATGCCAATGAGATGGTGGAATGATTTCTTGAATGGAGAAACCTCAAAAATGGATTCAACCACTAGAACCCTTCAACATCTAGGGTATTGATTTCATGGGTCCCATCACACTGATGTCAAATGGAAAGGCATACATCATAGTCACTATTGACTATTATATGAAATGGCCAAAATTAGTAGCCATCATTGACTATACATCTTCTACAGTTGCTCAATTTGTACAGAAAAATGTTGTAAATAGGTTTGGTGTGCCACGTGCATTAATTTCTAATAATGAAAATCACTTTACAAGAACTAATTTTTGAAAGCTTATGCAACACTTGGGTGTTGAACATAAACTCATAATACCCTACCATCCCTAAGCCAATGGTCAAATTGAGGTTACCAATAGGGAAATCACAAGCATTCTAACAAGATCTATTAGCAAATATAGAAAATATTGGTGCATGAAACTTAACAATGCCCTTTGGGCCTACTACTCAACATGAAAACTTTCTATAGGCTACTCTCCCTATGAGCTTGTGTACAGAAAATTACCAACACTTCCTATTCAATTCGAGCTTCATACACTTTCAACAGCCTATGGCCTTGACCTTGCCTTAACTCTAGCATATAAAAGAAAGACTAATGAATCTCAACTTGTTAGATTAAAATCAATTGGTGGCCTTATCATCTAACAAGTTACACAAGGCATACAACAAAAAGTGCTATAACCTTAAAATCAAAAAAGTCAAATTTCAACCAAGAGATAAGGTTCTCTACTAGAATCCCACACATGTACCTCAATGAACTAAGTTCTAGGAATTATGGCAAGGACCTTATATAATTTATGCAAATTTTCCTTCTAAAGCCATGATGATCTACAAACCTAATAGCCCAGACAAGAAACTACTAGTCAACATACAACAACTCAAACCTTTCCATAAGCATAAGCTACCAAATACAACAAATGCCTCATCAGATGGAAAACCATGCTCAATATTTCAAATATCCTCTCTTCAACCTAGTTATGGGGAAGATGGCAATCCATGCTAACCATATAAGTGGCTCCTCAATATTTCATCATTTTTTGTTTTACACATTTTTCATTTTACATCTTCTTGTTTTCATGTTATTAATCTTTTCTTATTTTTGTTTTACACCATCATTAGTACATTTGCTATTTCTTAAATATTTTACATCTCCTATTTCCCCATCATGTCCCCTTATCCTATTCAATTACATCCCCTAAGATATATTGTATCTTACTCACCTCAAAGCTCTTGATACATTGTTGCACATTGTGACTCTCTAAGTAGTTGCAATGCAAAACATAGTATATTATGCATGACATAAGCTGCAAGCACTCAAACATGAGATCAACACTAAAAGCAAGCTCTTTCAAAAATATCAAAATGAACAAGAAAAAAAAACAAAAAGAAAAGAGAAGAAAAAACAAACAAAAATAAAAGGAACAAAAAGGTCAAAGAGAAAAATGCACGGAAAAGGTCTTCATGGCCTCATTAACATCATAAACCAAAGACTATCGACTATTCTCATACAAGCCCCAGGCGAGAAGGCAATTGTCTTGGAAAATAGTTACACTNCAACAAAGAAGTGCAAAACACCATGAACAACCAAGTACCAAGCATTATCTGTCGGCCATTAGCTNTCCCATGTACTTTTGAAAACAGTGCGATGACATCCAGCTAATGGCCGACAGATAATGCTTGGTACTTGGTTGTTCATGGTGTTTTGCACTTCTTTGTTGATGCCTCTCAGGTGGATTCCTCCAGATGTCAACAAAGAGGGGCCAATGAAATAGCACTAATTTCGGCCTAACACTTTGAAACAAGAATAACTCAAGCCCTTTTAAGCATTTAGGAGAAAAAATTTAACTAAGGCATGGAACTCACGCCATCAAGCTAGCTTGCCCTCAGTGTGCGCAACTCCAAACAACATCAAAATCAAGTCAATGGTGGCTCATTCGAAGGGTGTAATGCATTCTCAAGGGTCATTGATGTCCACTCCAAGCTTCAGCATTTTAGAATTCAAATTTGAAGACAAATTATTCACATTTTTCACACCCACATTGTCACTCATGCTAAAGTCACATTGCCAGCTTGAGTGCAGCGTGAGCAACTTTCAGAGCCCAAAAATGAGTCAAAATGATCTTATTTCCAAGGTGCAAGTCATCCTTAGGACTCATTGTTGACAACTTCAGATTCTAGCCTCCAGAATTCCAAATCTTAGGTCCAAAAATTGCAAGTTTTTGCAGCTCACACTATGGTCATGCTGCACTCATAATAGTTGCGTGAGTCCAGTGTGAGCTACCCAAAAGTGGTATAAAACAAGTCACATCAGGCTCAATTTCTAATTTTTAGATCATTTTCAAGGTCAATCATAGTCAGGGAATCCTTACACTTCAAGAATCAGGCTTCAAAATAAAAATTTGGTTAAAAATCCATCATTCTAGCTCACTCACGCTAAGTTCATGCTGAAGTCACGCTGGTAGCATGAGTGCAACATGAGTGTAGCATGAGTGCAGTGTGTGCATGCTGAGGACATGCCAAGACAAAATCAACTCACGCTAGAAGTTCTAGTCAGGAAAAGATGCCTCAAACAACCATGGAACCACTTGAATCAACATCCTACAATAGTTAAGTCAGAGATCCAGAAGTTTCAAGTGAGCCAGAGTCAATTTCTCTTATTGTACATTGTAAATTTTCATCATTTATGAGCTTTTCAAGCTCTTACACTCTAAATTGTAAGCTAGCTTGAGTAAGCTAACACACGCTGTAAGATACAATGCACCTAGTCAAAATGTAGCTTGCCCACACATGTCCAACTCACACATAGCTCTCCATTGGACACGTGTCACTAGATCGATTTTCCTCTCATCTTTCAATCATTGATTCCACCCACGAAATCTGCACTCAAGCTCGGCCAAACCCTATAAACATCCTGTTAATGCACATAAATGGGGTTGGAAATTTTGAAGGTTGACAGCTTAGGAAACTTAGACCAACAATCCTTGGGTGCTCAGGAACACTTGACTCTTAGCATCCAAGCACTTCTAAAATGTATCACATCACCCCGAGGCTTGGCGCTTGACCTACCATCCACATGTGCAGCTACACTTTGACCAATGCACATCTTTTCTAAGCAATACAATACAGATTCATTTTTCTATCCATTATATTATTTGTTCTATATTACGTTCAATTTACATTTTGTTTACAATACTAGTTCTGCATACGTTTTTGTTTACAATTTTTGCGCATTTTTTACATTTTAAAACATTAGTTACGATAACCTAGTGCAAGCCATAGTTTATGCTTGGGGAAGTCCTTGGTTGATTTGCGTGCAAACCATCTAAGGCACTCTGCCTTCGTTTTCTTTTCCAACTTGCCCTCGAGCGAAGGCAAGGTCAGCTATGTCTACCCGATGATCTTTTGGTGTTTTTTTTCCTTTCTAGCCTTACACCGAAAATTTAGGTCAGTATAATAAATTGGCACTAGAAGGAGGGCTTGACTTGTTTATTATTTATCAAAACATTGATCACGCTACCTATCCAAATGCTACACAGATGAAGTGTCGAGACTAAAGCTAAAGCTTAGCTTGTCCAGCTAGCCTACATACGCTAGCCTAACTTACCCATCCTATCCACCCCCAATACCTCATGCTACAGTTAATTTATGCTATAGCTACTCACACTATTTTTCAGTCATGCTGTAGTTAAATCACACTACAGCTAATCATGCTGTTTGTCAATCACATTGCAACTACTCACGTTGTTTGTCAATCACACTGCAGTTAACTCACGCTGTAGCTACTCACATTGTTTGTCAATAATGCTGCAGTTAACTCATGCTACAACTACTCACATTGTTTGTTAGTCATGTTGTAGTTGCTCATGTTCAACTCCTCTAGCCCAATTTGCTCATGCTCACTATGGAATCCTCCCAAATTAACCTAGTGACACTACCAATCTCTAACTTTGGTGCTAAAACCTCGAACCCTGTGACTACTACAAAATTCATAACTATTATTGAACAAATAAATCCCCAAGGCCCTACATGCTAGTCACTCAGGCTATAGGGCAAAGACCCTACCTATGCAACTCTTACACCCAAACAGTATAACTTCATCTGTGTCAAGATCCAAGCCAACTTGCCTATCGATCGGGTAGAGAGAGAGGCAAAGCGAGACTATGAACTTATCCACAAAGGAGGTTGTGAGTTCATCCCCTCAGCATTTGATATAATCCCTCTCTCTGAACACCATCATAGACTCATATCCCAGCTTCTCATAATAAGAAGCCAAGCCTTACAGCCACCTCCAATAGAGCCTTAGGCTAGAGATGAGGAAGATGACTTCGTAGCCCAATCTGAACATGGGAATTCATACCACACCATCATTCCCCATGCCCATACAAACCTGTTGTTACAACCCTTCCTAGAAGAGACTATACTTCCACCACTAGCTTCTCTACAAGAAGGACCCATCTCCATTCCCATCTTCTCCAAGCTCAACATTTAATTTGACACATCCACTTCCATCATACCCCTACAAATACAATCCTAACAACCTCCTCCCCAAACTAATGCAAGATCGACCTTTCAACCTCAAGTAATTAGGATGCCATCAGTTATACCATCTTCCACATCCACCCATTACATACCTCAAGTGAAAATCTAGCACGCACCATTGATCACTTCACAACCTATGGCTAGGCAGTGGGTTCCACCAGCTATTCAAAAAAACCTGTCTACTCACTACAATGCACCACACCCCGTAGTCTCAACCCTGAATGTTGTCCCACCATAGCAAACGACAGTCCAACAATCTCTCTTTCCACAAATGATGCAACAATTAAGTCATTATCAACCACAACCAACTCAAACCACCAAACTACCTATCGCTTAAGACTGGGAGAACATGAAAAAAATGATGCACTCATTAGTAGAAGAATTAAAACACCTTAAAACTATGAACACTAAGGAAGTCAAGGTATTGGACTTATATCCAGATGATCCAATCGACCCCTCAACTCCATTGTTAACCTTTCCAAAGGGAGTTTCATTACCCTAGCTAACCAAGTACAATGGAGTGGGAGATCAAAATGCTCACCTAGTAACATTTTGAACAGAATGTCTATTGCTTTAGGCATGGCCTCATGTAATTTTTTGTGTGTTTTCTATGTCCTTAACCAAAAAAGCCCTAGACTGGTACTGAGCTTTACCCCACAGCTCCATATCTTCTCTAGAGGACTTGTTGCACCAGTTTGTCACTTGTTTCAAGTACAATTTGAAACCTAAAGCCACATTGGATAGCTTGATTCAAATTAAACAAGCACCATTAGAGCTATCACAGAAATTTATCCAAAGGTAACTGTAGCCTTGAATGAACTTCATGAGCCCATCCCTGAAACATATCTACTTACCATCCTTAAGGCAACTGTGAATGAATTTATTAAGTCGAAGCTTTACTATTTGAAAGCCCACACATTAAGCCAAGAATTTATGCAAATTAAATATATAGAAGAGGTAGCGCAAACAAGTAATGACCCAGGTTACTCAACCTTTAGGAGCCAACATACGAGGAAAGATAAATCCAAGACAACGGTAGCAACAATGGCTGAGACAACTCGACCTAGCCATCTAGGACAAAAGGGAAAACAACCCGCTGTCCCAAATGGCCATGAAAGAAACACACCTACACCTAC
>MNCI01034461.1:0-60866 GCA_015680685.1 Gnetum montanum | reverse complement strand
GGCATCTCAAAAACATGATTGATTCTATGAGTTGGCCAAGAACCCAGCCTTAGCAATAGCTAATGAACCCCCCATTCTAAGAGGCTTTAGGTTGGATAGGTTTTATGAATATCACCAACGGTGTGGTTGTGGGGTTTATTACTATTTCACCTTGAAACAAGATATACAACACATGATTGACAGGGGTGAAGTAGTAATCGATGAGCCAATCATGTGGAGAATCCTCTCAATGCCAATGATGCACCATATGTGATTAATACTATCCATGTGAAGAATAGATAGGATGTCCCACAAAAACATTTTGTGATCTGCAAGCCTTTAGAAAACACACCTATCCCAACAGCACCTCAAACCCCTTTCATCATATGCACATCCCCTACACCACAAAAACCATTCGTTGTCTGCATACCTTCATTCGTTGCAGCAACAACCACACTGTTTGAAAACTGACCCATTCCCTTTGTGATCCAGGTGCCAAAACACCCTAACACACAACCCACCTCTATTCCCCCGTGACCTTTGTGAGAACGTCTTGCTGATAGACTAACGAGAGAGTGCTTGGAAAGAGAAAACCATCAACACAAATTAGGACCACCAAAGCCCACACCACTAAACGTTGTTCCTATGGGTCCATCCATTAATGAGCCTAGTACAAGTCATCAAAACAAGGATAATGTCATGGGTTGTGTCCTGAACCCAGCATCCTTAGTTATCAACCCAAAAATTCCTCCACAAGAAATATGAATGCTAGGTCAAATGGACCAAATCTCCACAGACATGGGTATCCCAAACAGTAAATACCTAGCAAGTGCATTGACCCAATTCATGCAAGCCTTGACACAAAATAATACTTCTTTAAGTCTGTATGACCTAGTAATGACTTCACCAGTACATCAAGAAGCTCTCGTGCAAATGCTGATTTCAATTCTTGTTAGTGAAGACCTTCCTGTAGATGAACCATCCATTTATGCAATATTTTCCTTGCAACATCAGGAATCTAAGACTACGTCCCTAGAGTTTCATGCTAAGGACATTAAGCTAGATGAGAAAATAGGATAAGTCACCATGGCCCCTATGTTCATAACGATACAAGTCAATCATTTCAAGATACATAGGGTGCATGTCAATGATGGTGCAGCGACCAACATAATACCTTTTCCCATCATCAAAAAATTGGGACTTATTGAAAAACTACAGCCCATAAAAACTTCTTTCCTAAAATCCTTCAGTGGTTCCCATGTTGGGGTGAAAGGTATGGTTACCTTAGATTTCATAGCGAGGGACCAATTCCCCACATTAGCTGAATTTATAGTGGTTGACAAAATGCCAGGGTTAATCTAATTCTAGGACATCCCTGGTTAGCTTAACTTAAAGTTGTATCCTCGCCAATCCATCAAGATATTCACCTACCTTACGAGGGCAATGAAATCACCATACATGGGGATACAACAGTATCGCTCACTTCCTCACACCCTGGAGTAGATCAAGAGTTAGAAGTTGAGTTCATTGAGCCTACGAAAGGAGCTATGAGCATACATCAAGCCATGAACCCAACGTTAACCCATGATCTTGCTAAAACTAAGGAAGCACCAGACAACACAGACATAGGAGCCATTCCTACTAATTTTCCTTGGTCAAAATTACCTTTGACATCACTAGTAAAGGGGAAGATGAGTATAAGATCATACACACATGCTCAACCCCTCACATTAAGCTACAAAGGATCAAGAGGAAACTCAATAACTAGAGAAAATCATTAAATGTCTGGAATGACATTAAACTACCAAATGTTCATAATGACATTAAACTACCAAATGTCTAGTATGACATTAAACTGCCAATGAATGTCAACAATGACGTTAAACTATCCATGATCAGAAATGATTGGTTTCTTTTAAAAGCTTCCTAAAACTGTTATTGCTTTTGGCCCACTATGGCATAAAACTAGTAATCTTTCTTTCTTTAACAACAAATGCAACAGTCCACCATGACTTTAAACTAATGTGAACTGCTCGAAATGGATTTAAACTAGGATTCAATACATCGCAAGATTACAAACATTCACTATGTTATGTCAAATTTTAGTTTAAATGATACAAGTTCCATTCTCGATCTATACCTTCTCATTACTTTCTTCTTTTACAAGTGTTGATTCATGCTTTTTTCCCCCATTTTTGCATTTAGCTATATGCATATGTTCATGATAATAATTGAAAAAGAAAATAAAAAGAGAAAAATAAAAATAAAAAAATGATACATCAATATGGTAGTAGAACTCCAACATGTTTTGCCATAACTAGGTCCATGTTATTACATTTGTCCACCATATATTTCCATCAAACATTCAAAAAATCCAAAAGCATTTAATAGCTAAAGTTTGATTGACAATAAGCTCATAGAGGGGGCTGGTCCCCAAGATCCTCTTCATCTTCCGCTCTCGCTCCACTGGGGCCAGCTCCATCAATAACATGTCCCTATAACATGGCAAAAAACAAAAAATAGGTAAGAGTAGTAAAGCCAATCATAAACACAAAACTAAGAAAAATAATAGCACTAACAATGAAAACAAAAAAAAACTATACAAAAAATAAATGCCACAATAAGACACTCACAAGTGAGGAGGGCCCTAAGTTGGCCTCCAAACATCGTAGAATCTCCTCCTTGGGAACATTTGCCCAATCCTCCTCCAGGCCAAGATCAATGCTAGCCAAGGTTTTACCCTTGTCCACTAAAGTCTAAGTAGGATGCTCAAGAGAGAACATTCCTATCAAAACCTTCCCAAAGGTAGTAGCAATGGTTCTCTCAGGAGATTCCTCCACCTTGGTGCAGTCAACGAACTTGTCATAAGCAGGCCACAAGGCTAACCCATCGATGAACATCTTCATATGGCGGTGTTCAACTGACTCCTCCTTTAACCATTTCTTATGTTTATGCTTGTGCTCCTTTTGGTCTTCGCCCCATATTTTTACTTTTGCAGTAAAGGACTTCCAATCATGACATTTCCTATTCAGCAAGTCCATTTGTGCTCTTTGTTCCACTAAGTCTCGTGTCACCTACACTTTGCTATTCAAAACCGTCCAGTAATGTGCATACGTGATTTCAAATGTGCACCAAGTGCTAGCACCAAACAGCTTAGCAGTAGCAAGATAGTAATGGGATTGGAGATCCCTTTTCTCCTCTCTCTCCTTTACTAGAGCTTCCTTCAATGAGTGGACCTCGTCCCATAGATACTCAACTGAATGCGTACAAGTCCAAAGAGACTTTGTGTTTTGTACGATGCAACTAGAAACTGCATCATACACATTCCTAGGGACTTGCTCAATATTCCCTGGTAATTCATGGAGGGCATTAATGTAAGTAGCTTCAGAAGGATCCCACAAGAGCTTGGCCCCTGCATGTGTAAGTACCATACATATGAATTAGCTATAATCAATAAAGAATGCAAAGAAACACAATAAACCCAGATACTTAGCATAATACATAATACAGACATACCTAGTTCTAGATGATCTTCTTGTAGGCGAGTGACCACATCATTAATGATGCCTTTAATAAAGTCTATTTTACTAGGCATCTCACGCCATGGTCTTAGCTAGTCGGTTGATGTGGGACAAGCAAGGGAGGTCACCTTGATTGGAACATGTGTTCCTAACACCTCTGCCCAGGATGTATGTGCCTCAGAAATCTCAGAATCTACCTTTGATGCTATAAATAATCAAGATAATCAAGAACAACACATGAAAATTAAGAGTTACAAAACATGGATTGTGCTAAAAGGAACTTACCAAAAAGCCCTTTGCTGTTTAGCTTGGGTGGATTGCTATGCTGCAAAGATCCATTGAAGAAGTAATCGAAGACAACTCTTTCATCACTTGAATGCCTAAGTGCATCCAAATCCTCTACAAGCTTCATCCCCATGACGTTTGTCACATCTTTCTCTTATGAGGCGGGAGGTTCTTCAATCGTTTCTTCTCTTTCCTTCACCTCTTCCTCTAGCACTGTGACAACCACTTCAAGATCAACCATCAGGGCCAAAGCCTCTCTCTCTCTCTCTCTCTCAGGACTTTCCTCTGATAATTCTAGAATCTTAGAGTTACTATAACATGGTATATATAACATATAAGCCAAAAACAACAAATAATAATAATAATAATAAATATATAACAATAAAATAAGATACTTACTCTCCACTGGTAGTACAAATTGACTCTTATTTTCTCTTGGTGGTATCACATTTGGAGCAGGCTCCATTGGATGCTCTTTCCTCTTCACATTTGTCTTGGACTTCACAACAGTCTCACCAATCAAACATTCAGCCCTTTTAACAAATATGTGTAGCCTAGGCGGTTCCAATCCCAAACTATCATGGGAATGATGGGAACGGCTGGCCACACCTCCACTAGTAACTGAGACTGATTCCTCAATGTCTCCCAGTGGGTCCTAGGATCTAGTGGTGCTAAACAAATGATGAATCCAAGGATGGGACAATTGTGAACAATCCCTCAAAATATAGCGATTATTATCATAAACTACTAGGAACTTAGCAAACCTACATAGGTATCCCACAAAGAAGGTAAATGTAAAATGGGATTTAGCATGGATGTTTGAATGTAACCTAATGATCTCCCCACGAAAACCAGATACAAGAAACTATGCCCAATTGTAGCGCATGCCTGTCTCTAAAATTTCATGCATGACATGCATGAACTTGATCCCAAGGTTTCTTCCTTGAGAAAGATATTTGGGAAATGCCCATGCCTAGAAGAGAGGATACAAGAAGTTCATCTTCATTGATCAAGTATCATCTTGCATGGCAAAGCCCTTAGGAGCCCAAGACACACCTAACCATTACTCAAGCTCCCTTATGACCTGGCCTTCTTTAGTTGCTTTATCTATAGTCACCTTGGCACCATTCATGCACATGCAAAAAAGATCAGAAAGGAATTCAGAGGCTAGGTGGAAAGATACCTTGACCCCTCAAACCCACGTGCTAAAATGGGAAGCATCATCATTGATAGAATCAATAATGGTAATCATCTCAGTAACCGAAATACTAGGATTCAAAACTGTGAACAAGTCCATCAGACCTGCCCAGGTAAGGCGGCTAATGATCAACTCAAAAGCCTTCTTCTGCAACCATTGTTGTGACTACTCTACCTCCCCAAATTTCATAAAAAGGGTGGCCTCAGTGCATCCTATTATAATAGTAACTTCTTTGAAGGGGATGGCTACTGTAAAAAGAAAACATAAAGCGAAGAGTTAAAAACATAGTACACAATAATGCAACAAAAAAAAGGAAAATGGAGTGTAGGGTATGGTCATTTACCATCAATAAGTGGATTAGGTGGGGTAGGCATAGGATCAATTATTTGAGTGAAAATTGGCCCATTAGAATACCAATCCTCATGTAACCAACCATGAACTTGGCAACGCTCAAAGGCTCTTGTAAACTACCTATGGTAGTCAACAATAGCCACCTTTGTCTGGTCCAGTACCACAGCACGAAGAATGGGGCCCGTCATGAATGTCTCTAGTGTTGTGGATGCTAAGGTAAGTTCACCATCATCATTGTGCATCCCATGTTCATCAAAGCAGGGCCTGCATAGGACAACAACATTTACATTTAGATGATGACATAAAATTTCAAAAGAAATCAAAAATTAAAGTAAGGCGCAAAGGAGCATACCTGTCCACTCTATATACTATCCTAGGTGGGTTCTAGAATAAAGTGTGCACATGGAAGGCTAAGAAAAGTGTGTTTCTACTATTGTAATGAACACAAGTAGGCAACTCCCACACATGAGTCAAGGGATGAGTATATCTAGGACCCTCAACAAGGCCTCCCTTAACTTTGAAAAGTCCCTCATCGATGTCAGTAATAAAGGCAACCATGCCTTGTGTAGACTCGGGCAATGTTGTCTCGATGATATCACAAGCCAACTGTTCACTTAGGTGAGACCATATTCACACTAAAATTTTGCAAGATGAAGGACAAAAATGAACTAACACCGGGATGAAACCATATCACATGGGGCCCGATGCTCATGTCATAGGGAGGTGTGTCTGGTCCAAAGGGGCCAAACCAAGAAAGTACGCCAACAAGCTCAATGATGAGAAGAGAAGATTTAGGTCCCCCACATATAGCCAAAACATTAGGTAAGTAAAGAATCTAAGTGCTAAAAAATAGGAAAAAACCACATAAAAAACCCTTTAAATGCATAGCTTCACCTTATGAGACAAGGACACCAATATCTATTTAGTGTATTTGATGCTCATTAGGGTACATTGAAATCCATTTCACAATAAATCCACATAAGAGTAAAGAACATAAACACTCACTGAAGCAAGGTTTAAATCATCCATCCCAGGAAAACAAATAAATGGTATAAATATGAAACCAGGAAGTAATGGGCATCCCAGAAAACAACCAGCAAGTAATGGACATCCTAGCAAACAACACACATCTTCACATTCTAGCTCAGCCTGGGCATCCTTAGCAACTCATGCTAGGAACTTCTCTAGCATCAACTCACACTGGGCCTTTCCCAGCAAACTCATGTTGTGGCCTATTACCAAATGACTCATGTTGGGAGGGCTCACGTTGGAGGGCTCACACTGGGATAACTCATGTTGGCCTTCGTGGCCTAACTCACACTGATCTTCCAAGCCTATACTCATGTTGGGGACTATTCCTAGTAGCCCAAATTCTAGACCAGGAACTCTGTAACTCACGCTGCCCTAAAACCCTTGTGCTCATGCTGCCCAAGATGTTGGTGGTCACGCTACACATGAAAAGAAAAAAAATTGATGTTGGGAACCTCCTTAATAACGTGGCTCATGCTTCCCCTAACTCACATTGGCTTTCCCTTCTCCTAGCACCCACGCTGCTAGGAAACCTAGCATTCAGGATGCCCAAGAAAGCCTAAAAACCCTACGGCTTAGGGTACCCAAGAAATCCCAAAAACCCTACAGCCTAGGGTGCCCAAGAAAGCCCAAAAACTCTACAGCCCAGAAAACCCCCAAAAGCCAAAAAATTCCCAAAAGCTCATGATGTTCGAAAAGCCCCAAAAGCTCAAGATGTTTAGGAGGCCTCAAAATCTCACACTATCTAGGACGTTCCTAGCACTCACGACACGCTTGCCCCAAACTAGCACTCACGCCCTGCACACATGCCCTAGGCACTCATCCTGAAGCCACAGCAAGCCACAAACCCCAAATAAACCCCAAAACAACCCCAAAATTACAGCCATCAAATTCTATCCTAGGTAACGCTGTCCAAAAATGCCAAAGAAAAATAGGAGAAAAAAATTTACCTGTGCAAGGCCCCATCCTACATTAGAATCCTAACTTGGGGGAAACATTGGAGAAGCTCTTCACTTTCCTCCACAAACGCCGGATCTTCCTACCTCATCTCTTTATCTCAGCTTTCCTTTCCTCTTCCCTTGTCCTTCATGGTTGCCTTGCTCATGCTAGCGTTGATGTTATAGCTCACACTGCACTCCTAGCTCATGTTGTAGTCCAACAACTCACGCTAGCACAAAACCCCCTTCCTTCACTTCAAAAACCCCTTTTAAACCCAAAAAACTCCATTATTTATTTATTTATTTAAATTTACCATGTCTAAATTTTTTTTTCATTCATGTCATCTTTATTTTATGTTGGCCTAGTATTCTTCATTATTTCAGCCTCTGGAAATGAGGCCAAAAAAAATTATCATTATGCAAAGGAAGGGATGAAAAGTTAAAATCAACAAAAATATATATAGACATACATATATAAGCAGTTCAAGAATTCATAAAATTTTAGAGTCTCATAAACTTATCATTCACACAAAGTTTCAAAAATCAAAAATGCTCTATGCACTCATGACAAGTCAACATGAATATTACCAGCCTGGTATGGCCTTAAACTGCCATGTGGCCCGGTATGGCCTTAAACTACCATGTGGCCTAATACAGCCTAAAATTTCCATCTAGCCTAGTATGACACCGCTGCATCTTCCAATTTTGTTAATACATAGTTTGATTACCCTATGTTCATTTACATTTAGTAACTCTTCCGCCAAGGAGGTGTCTCTTACTTCGCTCCCAATTTAAATTGGCAGGACCAAGCACATGGCCACCAATAATATCCTTTCAACATTGTCTCTTAGTGGACCATACGGGGAGGTAAAAAGAGTAATCAATCTAGAGTCCTTAGATCTTGACCCATGCTCTTACACTAATTTAATAGCCTCCACTCAAGAAACGTCAAACTGGCCTAAAATGTAACTAATACTTTGGATCTAGAAGCCGATAATATCACTAAAGACCCCCTTATTAAAGTCCCCATTACCACATTCAATGGAAAAAATAGAACATTGAAACCAACCACCCTACTAAACTCACAACTTTTCGGTGACATCACTCAAGTACTGAAAGACAACATAAAAATATTTGCATGATCATATACCGACATGCTAGGATTAGACCCCTGAATAGTCCAACACAACATCATTCTCGATGAAAAAATTAAACCAGTAAAACAAAAGGCACGAAAGGTTAGACCCGAGGTAGCATTAGTAGTCTGTGCTAAAATAACAAAGCTCTACCAAGCCGATTTCATCTGGGCCGTTGATTATTCCAACTGGGTATCAAACATTGTTGTAGTCCCTAAGAAGAACAGTAGTATACACATATGCATTGACTTCCATGATCTCAACATAGCCACTATAAAGGATGATTTCCCATTACCTGGAATTGATCAACTTATTGACATAATTTCTAGGTATGCACTATTATCCTTTATGGATGGATTTTCAAGATACAACCGAATAAGAATCAATCTGGAACATCAACTCAGAACAACTTTTATGACACCTTAGGGTACACTCTGTTATACTATGATGCCATTTGACCTTAAAAATGCAAGAGCTACATATCAACCAGCAATGACATATATATTTAGTGATTACATGCTCAATTTTCTCAATGATTACATTGACGATATTGTGGTTAAATATAAAACAACCAAACAACATGCAAAAGATCTAGACCTAATGCTTAAACATTGTCTCAAATATGACCTTAGACTCAATCCAAAGAAATATGTCTTTGGTGTCAAAATGAGCAAAATGCTTGGTTTCGTAGTCTCTAAAATAGGAATATGGGTAGATCTTGATAAGGTTAAGGCAATAACTAACATGCAACCACCAAGGAACCTTACAGAACTACGTGGTCTCCAAGGTAGACTGTAGTTCATAAGATGCTTTATCGAAAGGTTGAAAGATAAGTTGAGACCTATGCAGCACTTACTATGAAAGAAAATGTGCATTTCCAATGGACTCAACAATGCTAGGAAGTGTTTGAGAACATAAAGTAAGAGCTGGCTCAACTACTGACCATTTATCCCTCATAAGGAGATAAACCCTTTTACATCTACCTTGCAACTTCTGATGCTTCCATTACATCAATGCTTTGTCAAAAATGTAAAGATGGAGCCAAGATCCCTATATATTACTAAGCCATGATTTAATTGCTTATGAACAATGATACAACGATGTGGAGAAATCATGCCTTGCCCTTGTTTTCGCCTTGAACAAATGGTAGCATTATCTCTTCCGCAATCAAGCTTACATCATTTGCAAGAATAATGTACTTCGCACTATCACCAACAACATCTACAAGTCGAGTAGGATAGCTAGGTGGAAAGAGATGATCACAGAGTTTGACCTACACTATGTTGCTCAATCTTCCACAAAAGGTCAAGCAATAGTCACACAATTAGCCGTCTCACCAACACATGATCAGGCAATAGTTAACCTTGAGTTCCCCAATGAAAATGTTAACAGTATAGACACAATACCTGACAACTATGAGGCAATCCTCTATTTCGATGGAGCTTCAACCTCCCAAGGAGGAAGTGCTACGACCATTTTAACATACCCCTCTAGAGAAATCCAACCCTTCACCTATCGATTGACGTTTCCCTATACTAATAATGTGGCAAAATATGAAGGTCTTCTTAGAGGTCTTCAAGTAGCATTGACTTTGAGAATCTTGCATCTTGTAGTTCAAGGTGATTCACAACTAGTCATTAATCAAGTCACTGAGGTTTACGCATGTAAGGCTCTCCATCTGCAACTGTATTATGATTTGACCAAACATCTACTAAGGAAACTAGTAGAAATGGATATACAGCATGTCCCTAGAAGTGAAAACACCATCGTTGATGCACTTGCTACATTAGCCTTAAATATGACACCCAAAATTTTCCATGCATTGCCAAGCTCTATAACAAGTTGTGCCGAACCTATAATTAACACTCTTGAAAAAATGCCTATAGCATCCGTTAGTACAACATATGCAATAGAATGGTACAATTACATAAAAGAGTACCTCCTAAGAGGCGAGCCTCCACAACACTTGACAAACACTCAAAAGGACATCGTGTGAAAATGCTCCTAGCAATATGCGTTAATAGGAGACACCTTGTGTCACAAATCCTACGAAGGCATTCTACTGATGTGCGTTAGTAGCATCGATGGTCAAACGATTGTAGAACAAGTCCATGAAGGACTTTGTGGAGGGCATATTACACCCAAAGCAATGGTAACAAAGATTAGGCGCTTAGGCTACTATTGGTCACACATGGAGTATGATTGCATCTCCAAAGTTAAAACATGTGACATTTGCCAAAAGCATAGTAATCTAATACACATGCCACCTAACGAATTGCACACAACACAAATCACATGGCCATTCCAAAAATGGGGATTAGACTTAATTGGACCGATAACGCCATCATCCTCTGTGGGACATAGCTTTATTATCACTGCAACTAAATACTTCACAAAATGGGTAGAAGCTATTCCTCTTAGGAATACCACTTCAAAACATATTTTCACTTTCATAATAGAAAATATCATGATCCATTTTGGTATTCTAATGACCATCATTACTGAAAATGGGCCGCAATTCAATAGTGTAGATACTAAAAGCTCCTGTGAAAGCCTGGGTATTAAGCATGCATTTTCATCACCTTACTACCCACAGAGCAATGGTCAAGTAGAAGCTACAAACAAAACTATCATCATGGTGCTCAAAAGGATGCTAAATTAGAGCAAGAAATGATGGCATGAACAATTAGTCTATGCATTGTGGGCATACATAATGACACATTGAACATCTACTGGTAAAACTCCATATAGTCTTGTGTACGGATCTGAAGCTACTTTACCTTTAAAGTTACAGGTTCCCTCATTGTGGATAGCTCTCTCAAGCCTCCTCAATGAAAATCAAAATAATGAACTATGCATTACCAACCTTGACTTGGTGGAGAAAGAACGTGTGCGAACACTTGATCACATTGAGTGGTACCTGAAACAATAGCAGCAACGACACAAACATGATTTGCATAAATGCCCGATTAAGGAGGGAGACCTAGTCCTAAAACCCATCCGTGAACACCTAAATAAGTTCTCAGCCAACTGGGAAGGGCCTTACTTAGTCACCAAGGTGTACAATAATGGAGCATTCAAACTTGCTGACATGGACGGGAACAAGTTTGCTAATCCTACAAATCACTTGTACCTAAAATAGTACTATGTCTGATGAACTTGAACCACAGAACAGTCCTAGCATCATGACTTAAAACTGATACCATAGAACATTCCTGGCATCATGACTTACAACTAATACCACAGAATGTCCTAGCATCATGACTTAAAACTGATACCATAGAATGTCCTGGAGTCATGACAATAAATCAACATCATAGAGCTTTGTCTGATATGATGCTAAACTACCATGTCTATCTGTCATGACGTGAAACTAGCATCTAGAATCCACTAAGACTATAAACTAGTTTGCCTCTTCATAGTCTGCTACGACTATAAACTAGCAACGCATCATTCGCTACGACGCTAGAACTGGCACCGTCCAAAGGGTTATGATGTGAAACTAACCCGCAACAGTCTGCTAAGACTATAAACTAGTGACATCATCGATGATCAGGAAAAACTTGAAAAGATATGTTGCTGCAATTGGTTGTTCATGTTCCACAAAGACTTACTGCATAATTTGTCTCATGGACCCTAATGAGGTTGGTGCTGGTCATGATTCTGTCTACTTTGAAAATTGCACATGGTGGCTCCATCTCCTTGTTTAAAGTGTTGACTTAACCAATTCATTTTTATTTTTTCTTGTCTTCTTGGAGTTGTGTTTGTAGGATGACACGCCTAAGGCATCCATGCATAGATGCACTTCATCATGACAACAAGGTATCACATTCTTCCTGATGCACGTAACTGGGTTAATCAATCGATTCATAAGTATATTTCCAACTCCCGATACATCCCCTATTTCCCTATCATGTCCCCTTATCCTATTCAATTACATCCCCTAATATACATTGTATCTTACTCGCCTCAAAGCTCTTGATGCACTATTGCACACTGTGACTCTCTAAGCAATTGCAATGCAAAACACAATATATGATGCATGACACAAGCTGCGAGTGCTCGAACATGAGCACAACACTAAAATCAAGCTCTTTCAAAAAGACCAAAAAGAACAAGAAAAGAAAACATCAAAAACAAAAAAAACAAAAAGAAAAGGAAAAAAAAGGTCAAATAGGAAAATGCACGGAAAAGGTCTTCATGGCCCCATTAACATCATAAACTAAAGACTATTGGCTATTCTCATACAAGCTCGAGGCGAGAAGGCAATTGTCTTGGAAACCAGTTACACTTGTGTCTCAAAGAGACCATGTTGCACATCATTGTGTGGCTTTGGCTATTTACAATGGGCCCCATAAACACTCAATAAGAGTCCCATTTCTCCAAATAACTCACCTCTTATGTCCTAGCTCCAAGTCTGCTGAACACTAGACATTGACAAGGACCAAAGCTATAGCTCATTCACGTGAGAGCATTCCTCTCCCACAATTCCAATAGCAATTATAACCCTTGATCAACTCTTCATTTCCCTAGGTTACAACCATTCCTCTTGCATCTTGAACTACATTCCCTCAATCCCATGTACTTCTGAAAATGGCACGATGACATCCAACTAAGGGCCAACAGATAATGTTTGGTACTTGGTTGTTCATGGTGTTTTGCACTTCTTTGTTAATGCCTCTCGGGTGGATTCCTCCACACATCAACAAAGAGGGGCCAATGAAACACCACTAATTTCAGCCTAACACTTTGAAACAAGAATAACTCAAACCCTTTCAAGAATTTAGAAGGAAAAATTTGACTAAGGCATGGAACTCACGCCGTCAAGCTAGCTTGCCCTCAATGTGAGCAACTCCAAACGGCATCAGAATCAAGTCAATGGTGGCTCAGTCTAAGGGTGTAAGGCATTCTCAAGGGTCACTGATGTCCACTCCAAGCTTCAGCATTTCAAAATTCAAATTTGAAGACAAATTGTTCACATTTTTCACACTCACGCTGTCACTCACGCTGAAGTCACGCTACTAGCATGAGTACAACGTGAGCAACTTTCAGAGCCCAAAACTAAGTCAAAATTATTTGATTTCCAAGGTGCAACTCATCCTTAGGACTCATTGTTGACAACTTCAGATTCCAGCCTCCAGAATTCTAGATGATAGGTCCAAAAATTGTAGGTTTTTGCAGCTCATGCTATGGTCATGCTACACTCATGTTGGCAACGTGAGTCCAATGTGAGCTACCAAAAAGTGATGTAAAACAAGCCACATCAGGCTCAATTTCTGATTTTTAGATCATTCTCAAGGTTAATCACAATCAGGCAATCCTTACACTTTAAGAATCAGGCTTCAAAAATCAAAATTTGGTGAAAAATCCATCATTCTAGCTCACTCACGCTAAGGTCATGCTGAAGTCATGCTGGTGGCATGAGTGCAGCATGAGTGTAGTGTGAGTGCAGCGTGTGCATGCTGCGGACACACCAAGATAAAATCAACTCACACTAGAAGTTCTAGTCAGGAAAAGATGCCTCAAATAGCCACAAAACCACTCAAATTAACATCTTGCAACAGTCAAGTCAGAGATCCAGAAGTTTCAAGTGAGCCAGAGTCAATTTCTCTTATTGTACATTGTAAATTTTCATCATTTGTGAGCTTGTCAAGCTCTTACGCTCCAAATTATAAGCTAGCTTGAGTAAGTTGACACACACTATAAGATACATTACACCTAGTCAAAACATAGCTTTCCCATGCACATCCAACTCACACATAGCTATCCATTAGACATGTGTCACTAGATCCATTTTCCTCTCATCTCTCAGCCGCTGATTCCACCCACAAATTTAGCACCGGAGCCTGGCCAAACCCTATAAATACCCTATCAATTCACATAAATGGGGTTGGCAATTTTGAAGGTTGATGACTTAAGAAAATCAAACCAGCAATCCTTGGGCACTCGGGCACACTTGACTCCTAACATCCAAGCACTTCTGAAATGCATCACATCACCTTGGGGCTTGGCACTTAACCTGCCATCCACACATGTAGCTACGCTTTGACAGACGCACATCTTTTCTAAGCAATACAATACAGATTCGTTTTTCTAGCCATTATATTGTTTGTTCTATTTTATGTTCAATTTACGTTTTGTTTACAATACCAATTCAGCATATGTTTCTATTTACATTTTGTGCACACTTTTTACATTTTAAAACATCAGTTACAATAACCCCAATGCAAGCCATAGTTTACACTCGGGGAATTCCTTGGTTGATTTGTGTGGAGACCATCCAAGGCACTCTACCTTTGTTTTCTTTTCCAGCTTGCCCTTGGGCAAAGGTAGGGTCAGCTATGTCTGCCCGACGATCTTTCAATGTTTGTTTTTCTTCCAGCCTTACACTAATGATTTAGGTCAATACACATAATAAATGGGCTACAAGCACCAGTTATGGGACTAGAAAGACATGTTAACCATGCTTGAAGGTCTCCTCTAACTAAGGCCCTTTCTCACTTCCTACTTCTCTTTTCTTCTCTAATAAGGAATAGTGGTTATTCTGTGGAAGATCTCTTGTGTCTCAAGAGGGTGGATTGGTCTTAGAATGGCAATACAAAGTCACTAAACATGGTTGGTTTTGGTCTCAACTAATGATGGATCCTATTAAGTTATTTAACCATAAAATCCACAAGGGACTTCATGTAACCTTAATTAGCAACTCCATTCCACTCTCTCTCTCTCATCCATTTATGCTTTCCATGTCTCACCTCACTATCTATTTCATGTTCTTGTTCGATGTCCTAGTCTAATGTGTCAGAATTCTTAGGTAGTTTCTTCTAATTTTTTGTACTTAATCTTTCATAACCATTAATCATCCATGGGGCCCATAGAATCCTTAATTTGAAGTTATTCAAGGATAATAAAAGGCCTGTGCCTACTTTGGGGAGGACCCACTTGCATATCTTTTGGTTGCATTAGTTAACTTCTTTATCCTTAGATACTTCTATAATCAAATCCTTTTGTTTACCTGATCAGTGACATCCAGTTGTGCATATCTTCACAACATTTTTCAATGAACTTTCCTTTTTATTATTGTGAATTCTTACACCCTCTTCAAATATTTCCTTATGTAGAACGTTTTCAACTTGAATGTACCACTTCTCTATTTTACCCTATTTGTCAATCTTCCCACTAACACTACTAAAGGAATCAATTTATCATAATACAACCTAGCCAAGTGTAACCACCGATGAGACAAGGTACTTACTAGATATGTGTTACATGTTGCATACTAATTTTTGATTTTGTTGTGGTTGTAGTGGAAAGCATGGATTGGAAGTAGGACTATCTTCACCAAGGATGATGTAGTAATACCACATGACAAGGCTTGTTCATGATCATTGGATCTTTTCTCTCACTCTTTAGCTACCAAGAGGCATTGGATGTCAATTTTGTCCAAGTTGTTCACTTCTCTTATCATGAACACCCAATTTTGTAAAGACTATAAATCCATACACTTGGGCACTCAACGTCTATCTATTCCATCTAAGTCAATTTTTATGTCAATCAATAATCCCATACCTACTGAATATTTTGTAAGGAACTTGTTCCTTCTCTTCTTTGCTTGCAGATGAGTTTTCATTTAGTCATGCGGGTATGATAAGTCACATTTTTACGTGCTCCAATATCAAATATTTGATATTGAAGCTTCAACATTGGGTATCCAATACCAGAGCCCTGGATGCGATGTCAAATAACTGATATCGAGAGGTATATACCAGCCTATAAATATAGCGCTTGGGCTCACAATTTAGGGATAGTTTTTCATAGTTTTTTCATAGTAGTGAAGCTTTTACAATTTTTTTTCTCCAAAGTTAGAATATTTCTAAGTGCCTATAGCAGGAGTCTAAGTGTGTACGGATCTTTATTCGAACACCAATGTACCTAAGCACATATGTGTGATGGGAATAAAAATGAACCCTTTTGACAATCCTTGCAGCACTAAAAATAGATTAATATTTCCTTTAATGCACTTTACTTTCATGTACTTTACCTTAATGCATTTAAATCAAGCAATTAATTTCCAGTTGTTAATGAACACAAGCACAACTACTTCTAGAACACATATATGCTTGGTAACCCAAAAACACTTAACATTTGGTAGCCCAGCAGTGCTATATGTGTTGAGGATGTGTCTAAGAAAGTGGAATAGATACTCGTGTTAGGCTAGCTAGGTAGTAAATGAATTAGATCTTAAATTACTCTACCTTTCACTCTTGTTGTAGGTGATTAAACTTATAAAACATGAAATGATAAAAATCATGTACCTCAATTGCACTTAAACCATATCCTTAAGCTTCTCAAGTGTAATTGAGAAGACAACAAACGTTCTCAACACCCATTTCACTTCTTAGAAGAACTAGTACATTAGAGAACTATAGGTCCATGGAATTCAATCAGATCGCATGTGAATGCCTTAGTGATTTGTATGGTTGGGCATAGGGGTACCTCACTACTCAGCAATCCTAAATTCATTAAGAATTTTAGTAGAGTAATAAGACATGTTAGAAACTAACATAGAAAAGAGCAAGTCATTTGTGTGAACTTAAATAGTAAAAATAAGTTTTTGTAAATTTAAGAAATGTTTGAGCAACACATCAATGTTAACTCTTCAATATTTCTTAAAGGTATTTATAGTAGAGTATTATGGATGTAATGTGACCATAAGAGAAGTCCTTAGCCAATAAGAAAGGCTAGTAGCATTCTTCAGTGAAAAATTGATAATAGTCATAAGAACTATTTAAACCATGATAAAGAATTTTATGTTATTTTGTAAACATTAAAGTAGTGAATATACTATTTGTTGCCATTAATATTTTTATCATAGATAGATCATAATTCACTATAGTAAATTTAGGAATAGTCCAAGTTAAATGCCAAGTATACACGATGGGTGAAGAAATTGCAAGAGTATCATTTTATGGTAAAACACAAAGAATGTATCTAGAACAAGGTGGTTGATCCTTTTGGCTATTGTAGCTTTATCATAAGGGCAGTGCAATTTGAAAAATTGAAGGTAAAGAACTTGATTTATGAATCAGATCTTCAGTTTTAAAAATGTGGGAACAAACCTCATAAGGAGTAGCAGACTAATTGAGTTTGACATTTTTGAAAGACTTGTACAGAAATATATGTCTATGCATTCCACAAGGAGACCTGAGACATCAGTTGATTGTTAAATGATATAGTAGAGAGATCTCTAGACATATGGATCAGATCAAAACCATTAATTGTGTTTGTTTGTATTTTCACTCGCTAGGAATGACTCCAGAAGTCAAAAGATGTCTGCGTGTATGTCAAATATGCCAGAGTAATCAAAACCGATGCAGGATGCTATGGTATCATCCATTTTCAGTGCCCAAGAAATATGAGTTCATGTCAATATAGATTTTGTTAGTGGAATTTCCCGCAACAAGACGACGCATGATTTCATTTTAGTAGTCCAAGATCACTTTCTCAAAATGGCCCATTTTTAGCTTGAATGAAAGCTTATGATTCAAAAAAGGTGGACAAATTAAGTTTTTACTTTTTAGTGAATAGTTCATTTGCATAGGATCCTACGAGCATAATTCAGAAAAGGTGGCAAAATCATTTTTCTAACATATAGTTTGTTTGCGTAAGATGCTACGAAGCATAATAGGTAATAAGATTTTAAATTTGTAAATTCTTTTCGGATGATTTTACATTTGTAGGTGAATTGTAAATTGAAGTTTAGTTCTCCATATCATCGGCAGGCTCACCAACACACACAAATAGTAAATTACATACTGGGGAAACTGTTATGATGCTTCTCCGGAAAGAACTAAACCGATGGGAGGGAATGTTAGCACAAGCAAAGCTTGCATACAAAATCTTTGTACATCATAGCATTGGAGAAATACCAATTCATGTGGTGTATGACGCTGAAGCCATGGATGGAGAAACTCATAAATTTTTTTTATGACTTTGTAAATTATTAGTAAAAGCTGCGCCAAAGAATTCAAGATGCCAATGCAGGTTACAAATTCCATGCAGATACCAAACAAAACGCATGCGTCATTCAGTGAAGGAGAGTAAGTTTTGGTGAGACTTCCAAATGATCAACAACATTTTAAGTTCAGAAAAATGCAGATATGGAGAATTGGGTCGTTCATGATCAAAAAGAAAATCTCAAACACAACATAAGATTTAGCTTTCCTTGTTGAAATTAAGGTGTCTTGAAGTTTAAATGTTGCAAATTTGAGCCGATGTAGGCCTGCGAAGAAGATTCCATGGTTAAAAATGAGGTGCTGTTAGAACCCATGAAGTTCGAGAGATGCTACTTAGGAGGACCTTACCATATAGTGTTGCAAGGCCAATATTAACTTATAAGTATTTCAACTTGAGGATAAGTTGAATTCAAGAAAGTAGCTCTACTGATGACATTCGATGCAGGTGGATGACACAAAGAAATTTGTCATTCAGAAGCAAGTTGCTGAAGGCAGTGTATAAGTTTGACCCACATTTAGGGGATTTTTCATGGGGAAATTAGCTCAAAAAGTAAAGTATCATATTTTCCAATATAGTTGACACTATAGCAACACATCCATAAATTACAACCATGGCAACCAGTCCAACCAGCTAAACTTCCTAAATAAAATCTTATGTTTCAGTAGTGGTAGTGTACTGGGTGTACTATGTGTAGTGGAGATCCTATTTACTTGAAATGTGTTTGGCTGTAAAATATAGAGAACCACAATATTATAGTGCTTACGTGGTACAGAATGAGTTACAACAATAATCATTTGTAAATCTTGTTCCTTCCAAACTAGGCTTCTTAATCTATAGTGTTTATAGAGTAATTGAAGACATTGTTAGCCAAGGAACGTTTATTGTTTTAGGTATTGAATTAATGAATCTTATCAATGCTACTGTTTGAACCATCCCTTACTCACACTTGTACCATCATCTTGTTCTAATTGTTGTAGCTACCTTTTTAAAATTAGTTTCATATTTAATTTACTCGGAAAAAAAGTGTTAAATGGTTATTAGTTTAGAGTATAAAATGGTTAACAGGCACTCCTGCACATCAAAATTCACACCTTGCTAAAAGGATCAGGGCAGAACGTTGCGGTCAGAATGGTTCCGGTAAGTTGTTGAGTGACGGGAGAACCACATCCAAAGAGGTGTCTACCAAAAGAATTTCATTAAATTTATTCTTTCTTACTTTACAAATAGCTATGTGTGCTGGGTTTTATTTTGCATTGGATAACTGGGGATCGGTAGTGAGAGTTGAGAAGGATTGAAAAGAGTGACGGAGAACAGAGGGATTGCTATGCTCCCGGCAAGTCCGTCATGTCAGGTTTTGTTGTATAATTTCCTTTTATTTAAGTGGATTGATCTCATTTTGCTGCATTTCTTGCTTGTCATGAGTGGTTGTGTTTACCTTGTCTGTGTTTGGAACGGATTACGGTGAGATTTATGATTGTTGAATATCACGGGTGATTTGCAGTTAATATATGTCTGGTAACAGGTTTGAGTATTGGTGGTATTAAACAAAAGGATGCCTTCATAGATTGAAAAATCGGATGAGTTTAGAAAGTTGTAATAAAATTTTATAAATCAGATAATGAAAATAGGAACAAACTGGGATTAAAATAGGAAAAATTAATAAAGGAAAAGTTATTTAACCAATATTATTCACAAAGTCATGAGTTGCATCATTTTTTCGGTTAGGCAATACTTGGCAGGGCAATGGTGGCTACGGCTCCATACATGCTATCATGATTACACTAATATAGAGAAAGCGATTTGTAAGTCACTAGTAGAACAAGAGGAGAGACAAGAGGAGAGGCAATCTGGGACCTTAAACCTTAGATTTTCTGAAGTAGATGAGCCTGAAGATGAAAATGTCATAGAAATAATAAAAAATAGTGACAAAAAAGATGTTCATCTTTGAATAGCCAATCAAAAAGGCCTTGAGAATAGACAACAAGGCTGACAGACACTATAAAGCCAAAGAGTTAATTTAGGAGTATGCTCAGCATTTATGTGATTATAAAATTTGGGTTTTCAAAGACTTTGACCAATGTATTAAGGAATAGAAGAAAGTTAAAGTAGCTTAAGAGACCTACAACTTTCTAATTATACTTGTTTTTTATATTTAGGAAATGATATTACTGAACTTGCTCATGCTAGAAAAGTAATTATTTGTACTGATTTTAATACTCACATTGCTTTTGCACAAGTTTTAGTAAACTTTAGATTGGTGTAGAATAGAGTTTTTTTATGTGGTAGTTGAGGAATACATATGTGTTTGTCTTGGTATTTATGCAGTTAGGTTTCGTCAAAAATTAATATCTTAGAAAAAATGTTTTGATCTTTTAGTTCTGAATGGTATTTTGAAATACCTAGATTCTATGCAATACACTTTTGAAATTTTTCAAGGGAAATTAGTTATCAAACTACTTGTTTCCACTCATGACACTTTGGACATAATTTCTAATTTCACTATTAGTAATAAATTTTTTGAATCATCACACAATTGTCTCATTTTTAATATCAAAGGTATATGCAATATTGCCATGCAAAGCAAAAGGATATATAATACCAAATTAGCAAATAATCAACAACAACAACATATAGAGAAAGTCAATAGAATTTAGGCTCACAATGAAGATGATAAGATCATTATAGAATTTTAGTATTGTTTGCTTCCAATGTGACATCATTATCAAAAGTTAGGGGAGAAAACCTTATAGCTTGACACTTAGTGTATATAAGCATGATTATAAGTTAAAAGAGATAATCATGATCCAAACGTCATTAAAACATACAAAAATATTATTTAGTAGAAGAAAAGAAAATTTATTAAGGAGCATCAAGCAGAACTCCTCAATACAATTAAGAGATTCTTAAGACATTTTGGTAAATTTTTTGTCAAAAAGATGAAAAAACTTGGAATTTTGATTTTTCAACAATAATTGATTTCTTTGGAACTCTCTTTAAATATGAACAAGTTATCCATATGCACCCTACCTCTCAAACACCTCAATACATTACTCAAACTAAGATAAACAAAGGCTTAGCTTGACTAGCTTCCTGCAAAGCAACAAATAGTTTAGGCTTGTAGGTAGAGTTGCTTAAATGGGGAGGAACGATAGTTTGTAAACTTCTAAAAATAACTCTCCAAAATGGAAATTTAGAAGATTGAAGCACCAATAGAGTAGTAATGTTATTCAAAAAGGGTGATAAAAATAACATTATCAATTATATGCTCATTATGATTAGTTACCTCCTTCCAAAAGCCTTATAAACTTATAAATTATAGGATCATTTCTTTGATGAGGTGTTCAATATCCATCATGACTCTATCAAAGTCTCATAATAAAAATTTTTTTATCCTATAGACCTTTTATGATTTGATAAAAATGTAGTTAAGCATTTTCATTTCCATTTTCATTTTCATTCACTGAATTTTTCTAAATTTTTTGAAAGTTTGGTTAAAATAGAAATTCAAACACATAAGGTTTATTCTTTATCTTACATTAAAATTAACAATAATATATGTTAAAAATCAAGGCACAAAATATTACTGTATGTATGATTACATATCTAACCTAATTTTGAATCAACTTCTTTATTGGATTGTGCTTAATTATAGCTTTCATCATTTCACAAATTTCACAAACTAGGGTGTATCTTCCTTTTACAAGCCTTTTAAAACATCCCAAGTCTATAGTGCTCACTATGTTATTTCCTAGACATAGCCTAGGCACTGATAGGGGAAGTGAATCGGGACCTAATAAGAAAATTCAAGTTACTTAGACATTAACAAGAGGACCACTAAAGAGCCTCAAATAACAAAATAGATAAAATAAAGTAAACAAATACCAAGCTTTTAAGGTGGTTCAGTTGCTAGATTCACCAACCTACATCCACCATAAAACTCTTCCTAGAATCTAGGGGTAGAGAAATTCTTTATAGGGCTTCTTTACAATTATGGACTAAGCACAAATCCAACCTCAAAGTTACAAAAGATAACTCTCATATCACATTGAAAGAAGAAATACTTTGCCTTGTTCCAAGCATAGAGACTTAAGAGTTTTCCAAGTTCCCTCAACAAAAAAACAGAGCTTTTACAAAGAAAGAGAAAAACAAAAGAGGAGTTGCCTAGAAGAAGAAATTCTAGTTTCAAGCTTAAGGGAAAAAAACCAAATATCAAGCCAAGCATGTTAGCTTCAATTTATAACCTTCATCTCCTTTAGCCATTCTTCTAGCCATTGTCTTACTATTGAGGAAGTGTGTGAGGAAATATGTTGTAGCCATTAGCAATCCATTGCAAAAGAGTAGTTAAAGAAGAAAATGCCATACTCATTATATTTGAGCTTCCATTACTACTTTTGACATGAGCTTTGGGTAAGCCTTAAAAACTAAGCAAAGGAGGAAGAAATTTGTCATTTCATTTTGGTGCTAATGAATCCTTACCACATAAATCACTAACTCTACTTATAATGACTCTTTAAGCTTCAACAAACTCTTTTGTATTCATTAAAGGATTCAACTCACTTTTATAGTAGTACTAACTCTAGCTTTTTTGTATAATAGAATTTTTTATTATAAGTTTATGTTTCCCCTTTTTATCTTTGCAAACTTGATATGGTTCTTGTTTTTCTATAGTTTGTGTAGATACAAAACCTAATTCTAGCTTTTCTTTTGCTTAGGCTAACATGGAAAGAAGATCGGAAGCTTTTGATTCTCACAACTTTTCTTTAAATACACTTTTTCATATGGTCACATAACTGACATGGCAAAGCTTAATTAGAAGAGGCTTTTATGGTCTTATAAGCAAATTCTACTTTGCACTTCCTCTCTTAGTTGACGTGGTAGAGCTAATTATTGTCCCTCTTCCCTCTTGTAGAGTCAAGAATAGTTTTAAATCATAAGTTGAAAAAAAAAAACTTTTGTGCATATGCTTGTTTTTTTTTTTTTTTCTTTTATTAGCTTTCTTGTGCATGCTGAAATGGCAAATGAAGCAAAGTTGTTCTACTTGAAGAAATAAGCTTCTTCTATTTACTTGATAGTTCCAATGTGGTAGGTGAGGCAAAGTTAATCGAAACAAGCTTCATCTATTTGTTGATGTGGAAATGCTGACATCAAAATGTTGAAGTGGTAGATGAAGCATTTAGATGAGGCTTTATCATCTAGATGAAAAATGTACTCCAATCATTTGCAACTTTAAAAGGCTCATGTTATCAAGATGATGATTTTCCATTTAGATGGAAATTTCTAACGTGAAAGAGCTAATCAAACTTTTCTCTTCAAGCTAGTTCTATTTAATGCTTTTTCAAGCTAACATGGTAGACCTGAATTGACCTAAATTGAAGCACTAACTTAAATTAAAAACCTTTTTCACACATGCTCTAAAGTTGTTTAAACTATGTCTTACTAAACCTTGTTGGCATGATAGAGCTGTTTTTATTACCTAAAACAATTCTGCCAAATTCTAGACTTTGGTTCTAAATGTTTGGTACTCGAACAGACTCCAGCAGATTGAGCTAAGTAGAGTAAAAAGCAAGATTCTAAACCCTGGTTCTAAATGTTGACGTAGCCCTAGAGCAGATCGAGGTAAGTAGAGCAAAAAAACAAGATTCTAAACCCTAGTTCTAGTTCTAAATGCCGATGTGTCACTAGAGCAGACTGAGGTAAGTAGAGTAAAAACCAAGATTTTAAACCCCGGTTTTAAATGTTGATGCGGCACACAAAATACTTTTTTGAAAAAACGAGAAGTCATGTGTTTAATGCTACGGAAAAACAAAAGCTCCACCGAAAAACTGATGCTTCGATCAAGCTCAAAACACGCAACACACTTAGTTCCATGTTAGGATCCTTATAACTTTACATAAGTGTAGTAAACCACGTTTACGATTTACTTCAGAGTAAAAAGGCTGGCCCTGCCTTTATTTTGGGTAAACCCATCGTGAGCTGCTGTAGTTCCTAATCTCGCGAGATGAAATATGGTAATTTTTGCGGCTTTTGCATGCTAGTAAGCGTATTTTCGAGGTTACGATTTCTTCGGTAAGTTTCTGTCTGTGTTCCTGAGCCACCTAAGTTTGCGTAAATACTAAATAACACCGAGGACAAAAGCGGGCGTTAATTCTTTGGCCAAAACAACTTGCGATGTAGTCTTACGTCTTTCTTACGCCAGCGTGTGTTCGGATTTTAACGTAACAGAAGAGGCAGCAGAGATTTTGGTTTTCTTCTTTTTGTTTTTTTGTTTTTAAATGAAAAGGACGATACAACATACGGGGCATACGATGCCGTACCAGCTTCAGCTTACAAGCGGATATGGACTGATATATGGACTAACTTCACGGTGGAATGAGAAATCCCAAAACATACTTACACACATGCCCGTGGAAGTCTTCGAGCTGCAATCTCTGAATTGTAATTTGCAGGACTCCGTCTTGTTTTTACTTTTATCGTTTTAGCAAAAAGGTAGGGCTCTGGAGTAAGTATAACCACACAGCAACCACAGTAGAACGGTAACACAGACGCAACTTGGAACAGTAGCATACATATATGTCAGTGCAGCAGAATTTGTGGCTAACAGATAGAATACACAGAAACTGTGCCTGTTGAACCATACTTGCTCTTTATGATTCAGCGGCATAAAGAAATTATCCTAATAATCTATGTTTGAATGGACACTGTAATTAATTAGTCACCACTATCACGAGACGGTGGATGTCCAGTGCATGCAGTTGCATTGTAACAGCATGTATAGTCACCACTGCAATTCTGTAACAACCTTCTCGTGTTTCCCATCACAGGCAACAAAACCAATATACCTAATAAAACGCAAATCAGCCTTGCCAGGATTTCAAGTTTCATCTTCTTCCCCATATGACTTTGCTTGCGCCAATGTTTTCTTACGGCTCTGTGCTACCGCTGCTGCTTCTGTTATGTCTTATTCATTTATAAGGCCTTGGTTAGGACTTACCAAGACTTTGAATTTTTTAACACTTCGAATCTGGTAACTGGTCTGGCCGGTATGCGTTAGGGCGGCCTAGTGCGGCTAAGTGATTGTTTGATTGGCACACGTAAATGCAAAGTATTCACAATCTAATCCATGAATGCATGATTGGGATAAAGACCCGACTGGCTTTCTGTCGCATGCTCAAGCTGTTCGTCATGCATTTCGTTGCTGTGATGATTGCTGTGACTGCACCTGACCATTTTTAATTTGCTGTAGGCTTACTTTCTAGGCTTGCGATCGATTTCCCGGAGTAAATGCGGAACGCATTAGCGAAACTGTTGCAAGAATGATGTGTAGATTTTCATTGTGGGTAGCTGGCCGCTTGGCCAATTATCATGCTCAGGGTTACGCGGAATCATCCCACTATCATAGGCATGTTAATTTAGTTTTGCCACGAATTCTGATCAATCTGCATCACAAGCATCTGCCGACCTTTGCAACGGGATTCAGAATGATATTGAATTCATGCCACTTTTGGATCCATAGATAGCAACTACGAATTTAAAACTTTTTGTTTCGTTGTGCATTGTTTATTACCCCACTATCACATGCATGCTGATTTTACCAAGAATTCTGATCACTCTGCATCACGTATGGAGAACTTTGCAACGGGATTCAGAATCATATTGAATTCATGCCACTCGGATCCATGGATAGACTGCTAATTTAAAACTTTTTGGTGTGATGTGTATTGTTTAATACCTCATTTTTTAAGGGGGAAACAAGTTTTGTCACGTGTAAGTAAAACACTTTAATAGTTGTTGATGCCGCGATTTGAAATATGTCTATGATACCATTCTAATTTGATGTCAAACTTGGATCCATGGATGGTTAACTACAAATTTACAGGTTTTCACTTTTTACTATGTTGTTTCAGCAAATTGTTATTTTTCCAATGAACCTATTTGGAATTACATTTAATAGCTTATCCTTTAAGTAAATCCAATGCTTCTTTGTTATTATATGAGCATGGTAAGGTGCTTATTTTTCAAGTTGAAGACCAAGGTTTGAGGCAGAGAACAACTACTCAAAGAGGTTAGGCTTTTGGTTATCTACCAATACTCTTGAGACCTTGCTTAGGGTGATGATTCTTATTACTTGAGAAATTTATGAAAAGTATGTTTCCATGGAAATTCTAAGTTATTGGCCTCAATCCTCATGTTTTCTGAGTCATTTAAATTTATTTTGAAAAAACCAAGAATTAGATACTGGCAATGCATATTATCAATCAAATTTAGTTTTGTTGATAGAATTTATTGATGATGATTTTGGGAGGACAAAGCTAGAATAATGATGATGATGAATTTATTGATTTAATGATAGTTTCTAAGGCCCTTGATATTGGTGTTTTCCTTTATCCTTGTACTTTATTAATTATTCAAAAGTAGACTCCTTTGTTTAATTCGACATCTCAAGGGTTCCTTATTTTATTGAATTGAAGAATCTTCCATTGATTTTTGAAAAAGTTAAAAGGGATATTATCTCTCAAATTAGGCCAATTAACAAATTTGAAATCCTAGCTATAGCTAATGGTTTCATAGTCTACAAAGATTTATTCTATTGATATATCAATAGTTACCCCACCCTTTTCTTTTATTATTGTTCAAAGAAATATACCTTTGAGGAAAGTTCTAGTTAAATCAATTTCAAAAAAATCTTTAAAGATTAAGGGAAAACAAATAATTTTTTCCAAAGTTCTCACAAAAGTATATTGTTGATTTAGATGATTTCTAAATGGTTCTTCATAATGGAAGATGTTGAGAAAGTCTAGCTATTAGCAATTACATGTCAAATATTTAGAATGGACAACATGTTCAAGATATGTTAACTTCTAATAATTCATTTGCAATAATTAGTCAAGATATGGAGTTAACATCTTTCGACAATGTTCATTTTATTGATAGGATGGGGGCCTTCTCCACCACTATCTAATGTCAATATTTTCATAGAATATCTAATTTNACAATAAAAAAAGACAAAAAAAAATTTTGTTACACACTAGAATTGATCCATGAGTTAAAGGTTTCACATCAAAATTGTTATTATTAAGCTAACACCTCATTACTATAAAACTTTTTTATTAATGACACAGGTTTGAGCTGGGTGACCTTCAAACATTAGTGCTTCAACATCTTATGGGAATATTTGGTATGTTCTAGGATATTATTCAAGATGGCTATAAGCATGATGCCTTAGATCCAAAGTATTTATTTAATACTCAGTATATTCATGTCATGAAAATGACTTACTAATATAACAATGAGGTGTTAGCCTAGTGGTAAGACTCTTAGTTTAAAAACTATAACCCTCACTGTAAAGTTTTAATTAGATTATATATCTTGGGGTGTACCCCCAAAAATACTAACTCAACAAAGTGATTAACCATAATTAAGTGCAACAAATATAAGTCAATGAATTTTTTATCAACTTTGAATACCATGATTCTAATATGATCTAGTAGAATTTTTTTTTTCCTTTTACATTTAACTATAACCTTGCTAATACATGTAGTTTAATCAATTTCTATACATACTTAGGACTACGTTCTATCTCCTCCTCTAAGATAACAAGTCTTGAGCAATTATGTTTTTTGAAAGTACCATACCTACTTTGTTATAGTTTTAAAGATAATTTTTGATAATTTAAGTTCTTTTAACTCTTTGAGATTTTGAGTATAGGTAATAAATCAATAAAGAGCTTTAGCTTCTAAACAAAATAGATTACACTTTTAAAGCAATATGGAATAACATGTGTGAATGTTGACTTATAGTTCTATAATAAAATTATCTCTTACATCTTTTCAATCACCTACTAGTTTTTTGTAATACATACCTATATATGATATTCTAAAAGATTTATACTCTAACTTTTCAAAATCAATTTTTGGATATATTGCACTTCTTTTTAAGTGCACAAAAAGCTTTAATTCCTCCTAATATTATTTGACCAATACATTGATCCCTCTATATATGTCTATTTCATAGAGAACTAAGTATTTAAATAAAGCTATAATTTACATTTCTAATAATCCATATCATCAATTTTTACTTTCTTCACATGAAATTTTGGACCAAATGAAATATAAAAATTTTCTAAAACTTACAATATATTTTGCATACCTAACCTAGATGCAAAAATTAATACAACCTCATCTACATAATATAATAAGTTTATTACTTAAGATCTTATTTCTAATACTATGTATCTAGGTGAACTGCATCTTCTCTCCTTTCTATACAAAGATGAACATTTGAAAGTTTAGAATGATAGTTTAAGAGGTTGAAAATAAAGGATTGAAGAAGAAGCTTTGAAAGACTACTAATGCTTGGACTTTTTCTCAAACAATTGTGAAATATTATTATGATCTTTGCAAGGTTAAGTGAATCATTGTTATATCTTACACAATAAGGATGCCACTTAAGATACTTAACATCCTCAGGTAGGCTAACCATGCAACAAAATGATTTTCTCCTATGGAGTAAAATTTGGAATCTCTTTCCCTTGACTTATAACTATAATTTTTCTTTTTTGTTATTATCGTTATTTATTTCTTTGCAATAATTCTATGGATACTTAATAAAATTTTTGCAATTGATCCTTCTCGGATAAGGTTTTGGTTAAATTTTTTTTGACATTCCATTTATAAATGTCAAGAAATATCTTGAATTAACTTAAATTAATGTTAATGTTACTTGAATGAATTATGAAATCATTATGTCATTTAAAGCAAGAATAAAGAACATAACAGGATTTATTAATAATATAATGAAAAAAAATATGAAAGTATCATGAAACACAGTCCCTAAGATTGTTTTCTTCAACACTAAATTTATTAGAGATAATCTATGATAGGGTTAGTACCATCACTTTGCCTAAATGCCATGACTTATAAAGATGGAGCCATCTTCCACATTATATTTTTCATCTTGTTTGCTAACTAGGCTATTGTGGGATTTCAATTTGTGCAACATCACTTTTGTAATGGCTCTTTTACTAGCAACTTCCTTCGTAACATTGTTCATAAGCTCTTTTACTTTGTAACCCCTCATCTTGGCTTATCTGTAACTCATATCATAGTACCTCCTCTTGCATACTAAACCATCTCTTCATTATAGTTGTTGGTAGCCTTCTTCATGGACTCATCCTAGATTATGAAACTGACAAAGGTCAAGGATGAGGCCATTAAGAAGATGACCTGTGACCATAAGGAAGGGGTAGTATGGTGTTCAATAGGATCCTTTACTACACTAGTTACAAACATGCTAACATGAACAACTACAAAGTAAAAGAGCTTACAAATAGTGTTACAAAGCTAGCCACTAGCAAAAGAGTCATTACAAAAGAGATGTTGTACAAACTAAACTCTCATAACTAGCAAACAAGATGGAAAATAAAGTTTAAAAGGTGCCTCTCTTCCCATAGGTCATGGACTTTGATTAAGGGGGATGTCACTAAAAACATCAATCTAAAATTGTGACCATAATTAGACTAGAACAAGTTAAAGGAGTGAATAGTCTCTTCTTGTCTTACTTTATTTGGCTCTTATCACTTATCATTTTTGACTCTAAAACTCTACACTTGACATGACTATAAGTTAGTAACCTTAAATATCATAGGTCAAACTTCTAAATCATATCATGACTAGTTAAATCTCTTATTTCATAAATATTTAATGATATTAATTGCATTATAATATTATAACTTACATTTACCAATGCTAGTCCCAAGACATAATAAGAAAGGAGGAGGGTAAACATTAGGTTATTATCTAATTATAAAACCATAATAAATCTTATAATTTAGTTTTTTTAGATATTTTAGATGCTAGGGCATTCCCTAATGTGATGTGCAATAGTCATAGGGCCTAGTATTTATAGAAAATGGGAAAGCATTTACTAGGATATCCTTTAGAAATAATATGTATTATCATCACCTAAATGTTATGCAAAGTATATAAGTATTTCCACAATAAGTATGAGTATTGGTAAAAAAGCAAATTGTAACACCTCATGTTTCTAATCATTTGATTAGTATTTCTCTAGCTTCTAGTATTGTAATTATGATACTTGGAGATGCTTGGTATGTGTTCCACTTTGGTCATGATATTTTTCTAGTTAGATTTCTAGCATTTATCTTTTTATATTTTATGCAATTTAATATTTCTTGCTCCTTGTGATGTTGTGATATTTATGTACTATTCTAGTTATGTGTTCTTTAAATGGTATTTCTACTAATATATGTATTTACCTAGCATATGTACACTATCCCAATGGGTAAATTATGATAGGTTTTCATGGAGGTTGAGATAGGAGCATGCCATAGTTTGGAATTAATAATTATGTATGGATTATTTTCTTTTGATAACTAGCCTTATTTTATTTTATTTTATTAATTTAGTAGCTTATGTTATGGCATTAAAATTAATTTGATTATGCTTTCCATGGATGGAGAATTTACGTGAGTTATAAGGATTTATAGGAGATTTCTCTTTATGTAGTGTTAGTTTTGGGTAATTGGCCTATTTTTCAAAATGTAATTTTTGGTGTATTTTTAATAAAAATTCTACAGCTCTCTATTTAAGCACCTTGACATCTGTATGCTAGTAGGGGATGTATTGTTACATTTGGAGTTTGTGGTAGTATAATCAATTTTTTCTAGTTCAAAAACATCATGGGAAATTTTAGATTTATAGTTAAGCATGTATGTTATGTGGATTTTGTGCTTGTTTCAAGGTGAGTAATCTTGGCCTCTATTTTGTTTATATGAATGGGTTTTATGAACATTTACATGGGATAGGTATTGTTGAATTATTTTTTTCATAGATATGTGTAATTTTGTTGGGAATTATGAGCTTTGCACTAATTGATTAAATCTAAGCATTCTTGTGATTTAACTTTCGAATTTAATTACTATAATTTTCATTGTTATTCACAAATTTCAAAAAAGGTTTTATGTGAATACTCATTAAAAACGTTTTGGTTATGAGTTTTACTTGATTGTCTATACTTTGAGAGTTTATGTAGTTATTTCATCCTTAGTCTTACTTGTCTTCATTATACAAACATAATTAATGCTTAGTTTGTAGTATCATTCAATTTCGAAAAGTATGGTTTTACCTCATTATGACTCATAGATCCATTGTCTCTTTCTTTCCCTATGTTGAGCAATCTTTGGATATTGTTGAGTCTTGATCTTCTTGTTCCTAGTGATCTTTATCTATTGAAAATTATTTTATGTTCATTTTGTGTACTTTTTGTTAATTTTGTGTTTCTTGCACAAAACTATGAGTTAACTACAAGATGTGATGTGGCTATCAACTATGACCATGAGTCATGGTCAAGTCATGATTACTAACCATATTGTGGTGGGATCATAAGTCATCCTTAGTCTTTCTTATGTTATTTCTAGTCTCTATTATTAAACTTGCAATACCATAAGTCCACCACAAGTCATGGTCAAGTTGTGGTTGATCATCATGGATCATGGTATATCTATTCTTATTGCTCTTTCCATCTTTTCTTGTTTGATGATCTTTCTATCCACCATGATTCATGGTAAGGTCATGATAAATCCATAGTTGTAGTGAGGTTATGGTCTAGTTTCTTAAGTCATGAGGTGGTATTGGTACATTTTCTAAGTCCCTATATCTCCCATTGATACTATTTGTATCTTTTGCTGGTCTTCCTAGTAGACCACAACTTATGATCAAGTCATGATTGACAATCAAAAGTTATGATTAATTTATGGTCAAGTGTTTTTATTTAAATTTTTATTTTTTAGTATTTGGAGGATTCCATGAGTTGTGGTATTTTCTTTTTATTGTTTCTTATTCCTTAATACACTAATGCCTAGTTTAACTGAGTCTGACACTTCTGATTCATGTTTGACTTTGTTGATTCATTGATCTTATCTTAAGTCATTTCTTAGACCTATCCAATGTTTTCATTTATATTCTTTACCATCAACATTTAGTTTTCTCTATTTGTAGTGGTTGTTGGATGTTTGGTTGTATGGAGCTAGCATTAAATTTTTTGACCAATTAAAAATGGATGCCCTAGAGATGTTCAATTATTAATCCTAACTGTTATGTATTAGTGTGGCTTTGTTGTAGGTCTCATCCTACATGAAAGAGTGATCCATGACTCTTTGGTCTTCTCATTCAATTCCTTTAGAATGTTAGAGATTATTCTTTGGAAATGCTTCTAGCACTAGTAGCTTGGAATAATTAGGATGAGGCCTAAGTGATGTCTCTCATCTAGATTGTGAATAATAATAAATCCATCTCCATGGTAGTTTGGATTTTTGATTGAATATTTGGGAAAATCAAGTAATTTTACATAGTAACATTTGACATATTTGAAATTGAGTGTAGTACATGTCATTTTTCTTATTTATAGGTTGGTAAGTGTGGTATTTTAATTTGATTAGTGATGTTTGATACTTTCGTATTAAATTAGTATGGCTATATGTTTTTAATGTATAGACTATTTGTGCATAGTAACATAATTTGTAATAAAATCATGCCTCATCTAGCAACCATGAGATCTATCCATTAACTTAGCTAGAGAAGGTGCCAATGTTCCTTACTCAATATTTACTAATCCCCCTCTTTTTTCTATAGGTCACCAAGGCTAGGTGAAGATATTTGGTGAATTCATTGATTATGAGATATCATAATTATGTCATTTTTCTAACTTAGATATTTATCACTTCATGATGCATAATGCTATTTTATATATATGTCCAAATGATCTCTCTTTCTATTTTATGCATTGGATTAAGGATTATGTATGGCTGGGCCTAGTATGATTTATATTGGATATTTATAAGAGTTTTAGATTTTTAAATTTGTGGTGTTTATCTCTCTTTAGTTTAACTTACTTTTTAGCTGTTATGTTTTATAATATTCAATTGCTCTTTTAGTCATTTGTATTATTTGCTCTTTTCTAGTGTTTAGCTTTCTCTTTCTTTTCTTTCATACATGGCTTCCCCATAAGTTTTTATCCATTTTTCATTGACTTTTGAAAATTATTTTTATTTTGAAAAAAATTTAAACATTTTCATTTTTATAAGTTTATTTCCTATTTTCTTCCTCTCAACTAATATCATCTACATTTAAACATGCATAATAATAATATTCGAACTCCAAATCAAATTTTTTTTGAATTTAAGAGATTCTTATCAAGTGTTCTACCTCATCATATGATAAAATAATTTTTTTTCTTCCCTTATTATAGCTATCTAGTTTAAATATTGAAACTTTTATAATATTTTTAACAAACTAAAAATCCCAATTCTAATGAATCAAGGATCAAAATTAACATTTTTGAACATCCCATACATATTGGTAAGATTATATTCTTGGCAAGACATCATCCTAAAGTACTTTTTTAATAACACTAATTTATTAAAAATAATCTCTAAATTCTAGTTTAATAATAAAAAATAACAAGAAATATGGTCTAGGTAGGGTTAGGGTTCAAACTTTCTCCATGAATAGAGTATTATATAATCACATGTGCATAATAAGAGTAAAAATTACATAACTAAATATTCATAATAAAGGTTGAATATACATAATTGAATTTGCACAAAAAATAAAATATGCATAACCAAATACTTGTGAAGGCATGATAACTAATAAAGAAAAACTTCCAAGGGTAATTAGATTTTAACATAGAAGATCTATGAATGAGCTTAAATAGTACTAAAATAAAGGATATAAAATGTTAATAAATTATCCTAACAAGAAGATTTCATTCACTTATATAGGAAACTAGCAACAACAACAATAATAATAATAACAATAGTAATATAATCTTATGATTTAGACAACACAATTAGAGCTAATCTATTGAAATGCAGGTGATAATATTAAATAATTAATCACATGCATTAAATTAAATAATTAGACCTATGCAAATTTTTGGGTTGTGACACTAAGCCTATGCCATTTGTAAATAAATCTATCTCTCTCATGAAAACTTGTAAAAGGAAGCATAAGAATATAAAACCAGTATCTTTGTTACCTCTCTTAGGTCTACTAGTCTTCTGTCAACTCTGAGCTCCATCACATTCATGTAAAGGAGATCAGTACATAACTAATTAGAAGAATTTACATATCTCCTATGGATGTGAAGTATGATGTCATGCTAGAGGTGAGATGAGAGGATATCGCTAAGAAAGCTCTAACAAGATTAGTATTTTGCATGCCAATCATATTTCATACCAACCATATCATACAAACATATCTCATCACATCATATCCAAGGCATATCCAAAATCATAAAATACTATGTCACTATCATACATACATAATGCAAGAAATGCATTTGACATGATCTCACATATGGTGTTTAATCCATCATAAATCATAACACATAATATATGTTCCTTAGTAACCAATGCTTCAAGGAATCACAATACATACGACTTGTACCACATTGCATTACATCACATGAGCTATGAACTATTCCTAACATTGAGTGCTTCAAGAAATCACACATGAACAATTTTCTTTCCTTGGCATCTAGTTCTCCAATGGATTATTATCTATTCTTGGAATATGATGCTCTAGGTAATTACAGATACGAAGCTTCTATGATAGTTAATGGTTTATCATTGTCAATTAATATTGATGTTAGTGCCTGATCTCTGTTCTACAACCCTAAGCTACTAAACTTCTTAAGGATTAATTAGTTTTACCCATAACTTCTAGATCTCATATAAGTTATAGGTCCAACCTATACTCTCATACTTTTAGTATGAAAATAGATAGAAGCTTCACCGATGCATCTAACATGGGTTATCCTATCCATCTAGGGTATCTCATCATCAACCAATATATATTTTTATATTATTTCTACTACACATAAGATGTTATCATAATACATAAATGATGATCACAAGTAACCAATGCTACATGTATCATCTTCAACCTTAGAAATTTCTAATAGAACATAGTACATATGTCTACGTATTCACATATACTTAATCCATAATCATGTGCATGTACACAACACCTTTTAACTCAATATGAGACAATCAACTACATATCCCAATAACAAATGCTATAGGTATTATCACAAGTTATAAGATATCACATCTTACTTATAAACCATAACTCTTATACATCTACAAGTTTAAAGGAATAGAACACACTTATACACTAGTCATAACCTAAACCGCATCTTGCACCTCACTCATAGAAGTTTCTTTTAAAGGATTGTGACTTGATCACATCTTGTACTAGCCTAGCACCTCACCTTAAAATAGACTTTCCACTTTTCAAAATTCTCATTGCACTCATGTCTTGAAAAAATTGTGATGACCCTATAATTGTACATAACTTGGAATAAATTAATTATTAAAAATCAAAAATGCATTATGATCATGCAATGATCCTATCATGATTATACTCATCTCATAGCCTCAACCCCAATCTCATTGTGATCCAATCCTTGTATAACACCCTAATGCAACATGGCTATGACTTACACATAAATGTGATAAAGGTAAATGCAACATCATTTGACTCAACAACAACATGCACACTATCCTAAACCCAAGTTCTAGAGACTAGTACTGAATCCTCTACTATTTCCAAAACCTATAATCATATCATCCATACATCAAGTTGATACAAATAATTTGCAATAGTCAATCATCAGAATTATGTACCAATGTTAAATGAATAAAAAATTTGATACATCACATGATATCTACACATCCCATCAAAAACCCCCAAAAATGCATAATGATCTTAGAATACAAAATAGGATAAGAGAAAAGAATCCCACCTAAAATTTTATAAACTTGTTAGAACTTAGAATCCATAAACCAAAGAATTAAAATTTTCTCAAAGAACTCTTATATTATCCAAAATTTGATTTAAACCTCCCTAATTTTAGCCTATCTAGCACCATCTCCCCAACATCCAAAGAATCATTGAAGTTGTCTAATAAATGAGAGAACTCATAGAAGAGGAATAAATGCATTAAAAACTTATGATGCATGATTGGGAGAGGAAATGATATAAAATATTTAATATTTTCTTTTAAAACTAGATATAAATTATTTTATTCATTTTTTCTCTTTCCTTGATATTTTTCATTTGTTTTTCTCATTTCAAATAATACCAAGGGATCCATGTATCATAACATGATCATAAGATAGCTAATCCAAATACCAATCAAGTATCATAACACCATAAACTATCCATCACATAACCATGGAACCATACGAACATGCATAACATACTAAAAATCATGATCTTATAGTATGATTTATTAAACAACACTAATACCATACTTAGAATGCATACTCATAGCTTACAACTCAAGGTCATACCTACTTGATGCTCAATATTCCCTCATTATCCTCACAACTTACTAACAACAAACATTCTACTACACAACTAGTAAGATTAGTATGCATATTCATAGTACTATAATATCATATACATATTATTACAAGATCTTAGAAAGTGTATCATTATAACAATGCATATAAATAGATGATCCCATAAATCTTAACTAACTCTATATGTATATCATAAACATAACAAAATATTATGGGATCCTATGGTAAGGGGTTACACTCTCCCCTACTTAAGAATCTTACTCCTAGAAGATCTCTAAATATCTAGCTTTAATATTAGATTCTACCTCCCATGTGGCCTCTTAGGTGTCATGTCAATCCCATTGTACCTTTACTATCATTATTTCTCTACTATGAAGCTAGTAAATGATATTATTTAAAATTTTAATTGGCCACTATACACATGTAGCATCAAGATGTAACAATATATTTGTCGAATCTATTACATGTTTCTCACCTAATATATATATATATCTATGTAACATAGACACATGAAACACCTCATGTACCCATGATAATTGAGGTGGTAGTACTAATTGACATGTCATCTATTCAATCCTCTGTAATATCTCAAATGCCCCAATATACCTAGGTGCTAATTTTTTCTTTTAGCCAAACCTCATTAGGCCTTTCAAAAAAACATCTATAAGAATACATAATTACTTATAGCAAGCTCCAATGGTTTTTTTTGCTAATTGGTATAGGATAGTTATTTTTCTTACACTATTCTCAACTATTCCTAAATCATTTGAATCTATGTTGTAGTCTATAGTATTAGGTCTATGGTCAAAAGAGTCATATCCTCAATGGTATTCCAACACAACAAAAATGTGCATGATCTTCCATACAATACCTCATATGAAGCAATCCTTAAGATATCTTAATAACTATTATTATAGGTGAACTCCACAAGAGTTAATAGTTGATTTCAACTATCTATACATTGTAGGAAACATGCTCATAATGTAACCTTCAAAATCTAATTCATCCACTTTATCTGTCCATTATTCCATAAATGATAAGTTAAACTCAAGTTTAGTAATATGTCGATTTCTCTCTGAAATTCTCTCTAGAATTGAGATATAAAATAAGCATCTCTATCACTAATAATACTTTTTGAAACTCCATGTAATCACACTATCTCAACTATATATAGCTGAGTTGTCTTCTCTATACTAATTAGAGCTTTGCTAGCTATGAAATATGTAGACTTTGTGAATAAGCTCATAATCACATACATAGCATCATGACCTCTTTCTATACAAGATAACCAAATAAAAAAGTCCATTTCCATGGTTTTCCACTTCCACAATGATATGTCATTGAAGTGAAACAAATTAAGAGGTCTTTGATACTCCATCTTCACCTACTAGCATACTAATCAATCAGAAACCTAATTTTCAATATCCCTCTTAATACTAAACCACCAATAGAGATGTTGGAGAAGCTAGTATATTATCTTGCTATCTGAATGCATATGATTTCTACTAAAATAGTCCTCATCTTGTAATTAAGATTGTATTGTAATTAGAATGCATATTCAGTCATCCCTCTAAAGTATACCCTACCCATCCACTATTGTATGTTCATCAACTAAAGCCTACTATTATAACTCTATGCACCAACTTTTCTATTGCTACTACTATTATAGCCTATCATGAAAATCTGATTGAATGATAAGGTTTCTAAGCTTGCTAGCTACCTTCTTCAAAGCACCTACCACTTATTTAATCATTCTAGGTCTATACCAGATGCTAAAATTGAAATCTATTAAAAGCTCAACAAATCTTCTCTATCGTAGGTTTAACTATGACTAATTCAAAAGATACTAGAGACTCTTAGGATTAGTTCATATAGTTACCTACTCCCCAGAGAGATAATGGTGCTATATCTTTAAAGAAAAAACTACTACTCCTAATTCTCAATTATGAATTAGATACTAAGTATCATGTGGTATCAACCATCAAGAAGCATAGTATACCATCTACCCATCCTACATTACTCTGCATCTAGACCAATCTCCAAAAACTTTACTATAAATATCATATGGATGGTTTGGCATAGAAGAAATTAATACTATATCATAAAACAATCTTTACTTTAGCTCATCAAAAGCTACTTAACAAGCGGAAGTCAAAGAACTAGTGTCCTTCCTAAGCAAGTCAAATGAGAAGCTATATGGGATAAATACTTCACAAATCTATGATAATATCCTGCTTACCCTATGAATCTATAAATTTTTATCAAAGACTATGGAACTAGCCAATATCTAACTACTACAATCTTAACTAGATCCATAGCAATACCATCCCTAGAAACAACATGTCCTATATACTAAATCTCTAACTACCAAAATAAACACTTGGATGACTATGCATATAATTGCCAATATTGTAAGATTTGTAATACTATCCATAAATGCTCTACATGCATATGTTCATTTGAAGAATATACTAAAATATCATCAATAAATACAATCACAAATTGGTCAACGAAAGCCTTGCAACATGATGTTCATCAGATGCATAATACTATTGGAGCATTCATCAACTAAACAAAAGCATCCAAAATTCACAATGACTCTATCCTGAACAAAATCTTATCTTCAATACATACTCTTTGACTTGTACCTAATGGTATCCTAACTTGAGATAAAACTTCAAGAACATATGGCTCATAGAAATTATGCAAAATAGGATATCTATTTTTTACTATCATCTAGTTTAGCTATTTGTAATTAATGTATAACTCTCAACTCTCATCCTTATTTCATACAAATAAGATTATAGCATCCTAGGAAGAAATACTAGGATGATAAGCCTCTCTCCATCAACAACTATAATTGGATCTTTATCTTTGTAAACTTTATTAAAGATATCTTATTAGGAGCCTTTGAAATAGGCTCTATTACTAGTTGCAACTTAATCTCAATCTCCATCTCTTACCTGGGTAGTGAACTAGGGTAGCTTTGTATGAAACACATTGAGAAACATACATATCATAGGGATTTGATCTAACTCAACTATCTTCAAATGACAAACTAAGGTCATTTAGAAATTGTTACCTTTCCAAAGCATCCAACACAATACTCTAGAAGATACCAAATCTAACTAGACTAGTCTAAAGTTGATTTAAATCTTTACCATCTCACGATCTATTTTCTATAGCCTTAGAAGCTTATGTTGGTAGTCTATACTAGCACTAAACTACAATAGCTAATCCATGCTTAAAATATCATAATCTTTAGGATTTATCACATGTAGGTCACTAATCCACAATCAATCCTAAAACTCCACTTGCATCTTTGTACAAATCTAATCTAGATAAGTTTTATGACCTCTAGCAAATGCACTAATAATATTAGATAGAAATCACAACATGGAAGTACTATCCAAGACATGATCCTAGGTCCTAGAAATGAATTAATGGCATTGAAATCAAATAAAACCAATATATAAAGGTCTAATTTCATATCTTCTATCTCCATAACAATGTTGGCTTGCACATTCAATAACTAGCTTGTCAAAGTGTACATCCAACCTTAGACTCTCTATCCTATCTACTTTTCTCTACTACTCTATTTAGTTATAGCTCCACATCCTTCAGCAATAGGAGTTCTCTATTCCTATTCCTTACCTCCAACACCACCTCCTACATATCATAAGCATTCCCAATCTAGATTCCCTATCTATCCATAATTATAGTGGTTTGGGTAGTTTCTCTAAACATGTCATAACTATCCACTTTAGAAATACGCAAGAAAACCTTTGTAACTTATAGAAGGATAAATATTACTAGGTCTTAGCTGCTACCTATCACCATCACCACTACTATTATCATGTCCTCCATAACCCTACTTAGAGAATCTAGATCATCCTCTAGATGGTGTTCCTCTCTTCTACCCCTGTATGTGTCTTTCTTTTGTAGCATCCTCTATGGTATCACTCTCTAGATTGATGGCTACCTCACATTCATCATCATAGAAAGTCAGGTGGAGAGATAACACATGATACTTCAGTATTAGAAAAATTTCTTTGAGTAATCAACCCCATCTTGAGCTTTCATTACTTTAGTAACATAGGCACTAAGCCTAATAAAATGTGAGTTATACTATATCATTGTCAAGCTACCTTAGTATAATTAGTAAAAGTCCTTCTCATTCACCTACAAATACTAGGTGGAAATATACCTATAGTTGAAGGAAACCAAGAAACTTGTCCATGGGACATCATTTCCAATCCACCCCTTGGCTAGCCTTTTATATCTTTAACAACATTTAGTAGTATTGGTAAGCTAGTTTGCTATAAGTCTAGTCTATTGAGCTAAGGTGTAACCCATTAAATTAAATGTCTTTATTAGCTTCTCAAGCTACTCGATAGGCAAAATGAAATCCTTTATGCTAAAAAAATGTAGGAGAATCTAGCTTGTGTAAATATTACATATAAATGTATCATCATGGCTAATGCTACACATTGAAAAGCCCTTCTTATATCGCATAGTCACCATAACATGCCCTCTATCTCACTAGATAATGACTAGTGGTAAGGTTGCATCACATCATCACTGCCAAGGTTACTCTACTATAGTTGTAGGACATGGCAATAAGAGAAAGGGATACATTCTCTCCATGTGGCATAGAATACAACTACTATCAATAGTACTACTTTACATCTACTACCAATGTGGTTTATGCCTAATGTTATTCTATGTTCATAGCATATATTCTACATCTATCACTCTATGTATTTTTGTTGGTTGTCCTATTTATTTATCATTTTCCCCATCATCATGGTGTTCATAGGTACTAAAATGACCATTAGTTCCTACTAAGCAATAACTAGGAATATTTTTAGTTCCTACTACTTGACAACTATGAAGACTGTAGGTCCCTACCAATTGACACCTATAGTTAAGGTGAAAAAGTCCATTGAATGATGAGAAAATTTGAGTTTTTGAAATCAATGACTAGAAATTTAGATTAAAATATTTAAATGTGGTCAAAGTTTACCAAAAAATTAAACTAGTGATTTAGAAAAATCTAATATAAAAATTTCATAATTAAGTATGCTAGCCCTAGTGTAGTATTGGGATGGGTGATCTCTCATGAACATCTTGGGAAGTCCTGAAATTCATGCACAAATTCCAAATCCTAAAATTCCAAAACTTTTGACTTTGAAAGCCTTTTTTAATAAATGAATAGTCATTTTAGAAACTTTTGACCCTCTACACATAATAAAGAAGTCAAGTCCATCCAATGGAACTTCAAAATTAGCTTTTTATCATTGACCTTAATCCATAACTTAAGAGTCTTGGAAGCCCAATTTAGTATAACTTAGATATTGGATGTTAATTTCTAACATATTAATAGTCATTACTAATAATCATTTAGACTTTTTATTGCAATGGTGACATCAATTTGATCATCTAAATAACTAATAATTAGGATATCTTAAATCATGCCATAGTAAGATTGTAACCTAGACTAACTAACCATGCCTAATAATCTAATTGTTGAAACTAACAAATCTAATCCTTTTTTTGCTATCTTGGACCTTAAGATTAGGTGACTAACTCCTACACATAGTTATAGTTAGGTCACTAATCCTTAGTGCATAATTAATAATACTACTAGAGTTAGTGTCCTAAGAGAGGTTGAAATGTCATTAAGAATCTAGGAGATATAGCCAAGTTATTACTAACCCAATGAACTAAGAAGTTGGATAATTAGTTGACATATCAAAAATTCAAGAAAGATGTATATCAACACAAGTAGTAACCAAATCATCATTTAGCAACATCAACCATCATGAAGAATCATAATTTTATCCCAACAAGACATATGATACTTTTGAAAAGGAAAGAGCCACAAGAAAAATCAAAGCATAAGATTTGTAATATATAGTATGCTTGTAACATCCTTATCTAGTGAAAGCAACATCCTCATTGTTGAATCCAATAGAAAATAACCTTTAAATCAAGTAAATTAAAATATTATGAAAGACAAATCAATATGCTAGAAAATAAGGCTTTATAATCCACAATCCATAAACCATCCAAAATAATCACATCATTTCAAATGATACTACAAAGCATGAGGCTCTATAACCATACAATGATTATTTTTAATGTAAAACACAACCAACTAAGAATCTCTTCCACAACTTGGGACTAAGATCTCAACACACAAGTACATAAGAGATACCAGGCCAACAACCATTGAAATGACCAAGAGCTAAGACACACTCATGAACTCTTCACATGTGCCTTCATGACTCTCCTCACACTCATCAATTTACTTGATGGTATAAACACATAGGTCAACTCTCATAATAACATAAGTATGAAACTACATTAATATTTATTTGGAAAGAAAGACAAGAAATCTAGAAAAACTTCCTCATGCTTAACTTGAATATCCCATGATGTTTCTATATTTCTCTTCATCATTTTGGCTATTTCCTAGTTTTGTATGAGTAATTTCATAAGCTTTTTGTTTTTTTTTTTTGCCATATAGATCATCTCTAGGACTTGAATAGATGTATTATTGAGAAGGCTAGCTTGCAAGAAAGATGCTTTCTTCCATGGACGATGTCTCTCTAGCCTGGGATACATCTCTATCCTTGCAGAGACATATTTCATTTCTCAAAGGCACCTCCACAACTTGATAGATGTATCCACCATTACTCAAACATATCCTATGTAGACTTTGCACTCTACTAATACATTTCTTAAACCTCTCATATATCCTTCCAAGTCTTGAAACGAAAAAAAAAATCCACCTTTAGGAAAATGAATAGTGGATCAAAAAGGTATCCCTTTACTAGCTCTTTCATCCTTCAAAAAGTAAATTCATGTAAATAAGGGGGTAGGGGTAGAAATGATTCCCCACTCATGATGTTTGGTCTCATGGACTCATCCATGGATTGATCCTTATAATGGATTATATAATCATGGCTCTTCATATAACAAGTTCTTGAAGCTTTCCTCTACTTGAGTATGATTACCTCCCTCTCTATTGAAGGCTTAGACTAATTAATAGCTTCCTTCAACTCATCAACACTACCCTAGAAGGTCTCATCATCAATAGTTCCATGATAGTACACAACATCTAAAATATAATTGAAAAGGAAAAATCAATATTATTTGATAAGTAAATTTTAAATCATTATCTTTAATCTTAGCCTTCATTCTAAAAGGCACCATCTTCTTAGCTCTCAACTTGAAGAAGTTAATACCTCTTAATCATTTCTTCTTCAAGTTCACCCAAACCAAATCATTAACAACAAAATTAGGCTTTTTTTTTACTCTCATTCCACTTGAGGATCCTCTCCTTAGTCTTCTTCTCAAGATTTAATTTTACTTATGCATGAAGATCCCTCATCCCTTACATAAAATTAACACTAAGTTGAGCTTTACCATCAAAGCTTTTAAAATTTTCCACCATCTTTGGAAAAAAAATTATAATTCATCTCAAATGGATCTTATTTTTCAATGGAACCATGAAAAGAATTATTGTAAGAAAATTTAGCATGACATAACAAGTTTTCCCACTTGTTTAGCTTTTATTTACATAAAAAGCTCAAAATATTTAGTAAGGATGCATTTGTGGATCTTTTTGTGTGTTTTGGTATGCTCAAAATGTTACATAAAATGGAGAAAAAAGCTTTTTGTATGGTTATTGTGTTTTTATTACTACATACATAGGAAACCAAGATGAGCTAAAGAGGACAAGGAATGAACTATCCTAAAGCTTAAAGGAAGAGGTCATCCACATGTCTTCAAATGAACATCCAAAGAACATGGACAACAACATATTTTTTTACAACAAAAGTGGACATCATTAAAGCATATGAAAGATCAATATTGTAGAAAAGGAATGATGCATTCATCATACTAGGAAAAGTGAAGAAAGATTTCTCTGGAAAGCAGTAGATGTCTTGGTAGATTTGGAGTGGATTTAGACAAAGACATCTTCAAAAATAGTAAGATGTCTTTCTTAGATAAATATGTCTTTCAAGAGACAAAGAATTCATTGAATAATTGTAGAATAAGTCCAAAAATACATCTTCCAAAAGACAAAGATGTCTTCCAAATTAGAGATTTCATAAAGATGCCTTTCAGAAAACAAAGCCGTCTTCCCAAATTTGAAGGTTGATTTTGAGAGACATCTTAGGCAAGCAAAAGATGTCTCCCATGAATATTAGTGATTGTTGGCTAGTTGTTGCATGAGTTTCAAGAAGGTTTTAGCAATATGGTAGCTATAAGAAGACTTCATGTGCACTAGGAAATATGCAAACCTTGTTGTATTCATTGTGTAATCATTTGTAATCATTGAATTCTCTATTGCTCTTCATTGTCTAATCATTTTAGCTTTGTAAAGTATGCTTTACCTAACTATGCAAGGATTAACAAATTGAGTTACAATCATTCCTTGTATTTCTTGTTCTTATTTCCCGATAGGTTTGATGTGCTTAATCTTGTTGGGATCCTACAGGATTAAGTTGTTGGTGCTATAGTACAACACTCCGGTGTAGAGTTCAATATTTTAAAGGTTGTGGAAGCCTTGAAATCACATTTCCAAGCATGATGGGAGCTTGTAAGGTTGAGTGATTTGTGATGTGGTACAACACTCCAAAGCAAGGTTTGACAACTGTATATGATGTGGATCCTTCAACCACAATTTGAGAGCAACAAAGTCTAGAGGTGTGCTTGCAATCTACCCTCTGAGTGTGGAGTACCCAATTTGGGGAACCATGTAAATTTGTGTGTGTATGCTTTGTTTGTTTACTTTTGGATTTGCAAAACTTATTCATCCCCCCCATTTTAGGTTCAATGATCCACAAGTGGTATCAATGCTTGGTACTCTTTATTTCATCATCAACTTTAAAGAGTGAATAATGAAGGGAACTTCATACATAAAGATACCCATGTTTGATGGATTCAAATTCACCTATTGAAAATCCAAAATTTAAGGATTCTTCAAATCCATAAAGTTTAAAGGTTGAGAGTTAATCTTGGAAAGCTACACTCCACCCATCAATGGCATCACCGACATCATCAAGCCTTGCAACAAATGATCACAAGAGAAAAAGGATAAGTTCATGTTTGATTCAAAATAAAGAAATTATTTATATTATGCATTGAATAAATTTGAATTCGATACTGTAGTAGGACATAAAAAGGCCAAAGAAAATTGGCAAATTTTAGAAGCTACTTATGAAGGAACCTCTATTGTTAAGCAATCAAAATTATTGGTTATGCAAAGTAAATATGATAAAATAAAAATGTAAGAATGTGAGAAAATCAAGGATTATTTTTCTAGAGATAAAGATCTTATTGTAGTCATTAGAGGAATATGGAAGGACTTGTCCAAAAGCAACATCATCATCAAAATGATCAAAACTCTACAACTAGAGTTGAAGCCTAAGATCACAACCATGGCAGAAATCAGAGATTTATCAACTCTAAGATTTGAGAAACTTCAAAGTGATCTCATTTCCTATTAAATGAATCTCATAAATGAGGAAGTGATTCAAGAAAAACCTATTTCTCTAAAGACTACCTCCAAGGAGAAGGAGGTCAATGAACATAATGAGGGTAATGAAGATAAGATTGCTCTTCTCTCAAGGAGACTAAAATGATTTCTTACAAGAAGAGACAAAGGGACATCTCAACAACAATAAAGGCCAAATTTCTTCAAAGGTAGAAAAAGAGTTAGAAATTTTTTAAATTCTTCTAATCTAAATTTTTCTCCCATAGAGTGTTGGGTTTGTGAAGGAAGAGGCCATATGGCCTTTGAATGTCCTAGTAATCCAAATGATAGCAAAGTTCATCCAAAGAATAGATCAAATTATGAGAAACCAAAAATGACAAAATCTTATACATGTTGGCATAATGGTGAGCAAAGTGAAGAAGAAGTGTGCAGTTCTCCTAAAGATTCTCATCTCATCTGCATGACACTTATTGATGAATCTTCCTCACATATGGTTGAACAACATGGTAAGTGTGATGAGAGGTATAGTAAATTTAAAGAAGAAATTTTTCTCTTATGTCACTTGATTAGGAAGGAAAATAAGGTAGTTCTTTCTAAGTTAAATGTTATTCATACTAAAATGAAAGAAGATATGTTAGACATAAGCTAAGATTCAACCACTAACCTCTTGTAACAAGGATTGCAACAAGATTCAAGATGAGGAGATCCCCACAAATCAACCAAAAAATTTATAGGAAACAACACTTGAAGTTTCAAGCTCAAAGTCAAGCATAATAAGGTTTTATAATTGTAACCATAAGGATGAAACTACTTTTATATGTAAAAATTGTGGTTTTATGCAAACTTCAAATTATGATGATCAAAATAAGATTCATGCTTGGTCTTTTTAAAAGGGGTTTGGTAAGGAAATTGTGTAGGTACCAATAAGTAAGAATGAAGAGAAGTGGAGCTTTGAAAATAATGCAAAAATTGATTCAAATTTTTATCAGAAGGAAAATAAACAAATAGAGACATCACATACATAATCTAATGAAAGATAACCTAAGTATGAGGAGGTAATTCATAATAGGGGACCTCATCTAAAACTTTATTTCTCTTCTCTATCTATCGACAAGCAAGGTAAGTCAAAGTAAGTCTCTATTTCTTTTCTTACTAGTTGAAGGATAGTGTAAATTATCCATGTCTTAGATCAAAAATGGAGAATAAGTGTATAGATCATTTCTCTCATTCATTCATAATATTGATTGGTTTAGCAAAGATTTATAATAACTCTTGTAATAATTTTTTCCTTTTTTTGATTTCTTATCTTGCTCAATCTAAAATTATTATAATGATATATTTCTATGCTTATAGTCTTTGGAATGATTTTTTGCAATTTATAAGATGAGATAAACCTCTATCAATATTGTTGGTTGAAGATCTAGATCTCCACAAATTAAACTTAATGTTAATCTATAGTTATAATGTGTTTGTGAGTTTTTGCACATTGATCTTAAAAGCCCAAGAGAAGTAGCACATATGTAGGGGGAGCCTACATCTCAATCATCTTAGGGGCCATCAATGTAGGGGGAGTTCATAAAGACTTCAACCAAAATGCACAATGAGCAAAAGAAGAACTTCAAGAGGTATTTATTGGGATGGCAAAGTCTTGAATGGTTGTTTATTAAGACTTTAAAAAGATACTTAAGTATATATGAATACTTAGTTCCTTATCAGTATCTATTATTTGTAAATGATTATGGTTATTTTATTGACTTATACTAAAATCAAAACATGCATGGCATTCATATTCTTTTGATAAATTATTTTGGTTGAATCTAGAATTACATGATGCTATCTATGAGAGCATTTTTCTTTTATCTTTAGCCTTTAGCATTAATTTATGTGTTGATTCTCATTATTTTGAACTAAAACCCACCTATTTGATGTTTAATCATAATCTTAAGCATGAAGTACCTATTTTTATATACCAAGTAGTTAATATTATGAGAAAATCCATGATAAGGGTGGTGCTCTTAATAATTTTCTTTGAAAATTTAACATGGATGGTTTCAAGTTGTAGATTCCTATATTTTTAGATGAAGATCCGTACTAATTACTTAATTTTGAAGACAGATTACTTACTCAATGTTCACACTTCACTTCAAGCTTAACTATTGGTTGAAAAACCTGGATCAATTCTTGATATATGTGGGGCACCACTTGCTACTTTTCTATTTGTGTGATACTTGATGGCACACCTATTTATACATGATATATCTTTGATATTTTATATTTATTGACTATTTTTACTTGATCACATTTACATTAGGAGAGAGTTTCATGAAGTGCATGAATGTATATTTATCAACATGTTTTATTTTTGCACAATGGTTTTGAATGTTGCATTTTCTTAAACAAACATTAGAGTATGCATGTCTCACTTATGGCTTTGATCATTAAAATTGAATTTAATTGCAGATCCTTATTTTGACCTTAAAAGAACAATTCTTAATTTTCACTACATTTTGTGCAATAACATGATTGCTCTATGGGATTCTATTCATTTAACATCAATGGTTTTCCATTGTAAGGTTGTGTGGCTATATTTTCCTCATCATGGAGTTATGTCCATGTTGTATAAAAATGAAGATTAAATGAATTCCAAGCACCTTGCACCACCAATGTCTCATTGTTTTAGAGACAAGTTACTTAAGCCTTTGCTTCAAAATTGAATTTTGCTCAGAAGGTTTGTTCAGCTCTTGCCAAATTTGGGACAACTATTCATGAACATGATAAATACATTCTTCCTATATCCTTTTGGGATTATGTGTGATAATTGACTTTCCATATCATGTGGATATTATTGTTCTTTTCTATCTTTTCTACCCAAGTTTGTGTACCTTATTCTTTTTTTTTTTTTGTTGTTCAAAAAGGGAGAGAGTAGAATGGTTATATTGGTATGATCACTAATTCATTTTATTAAGTGTTAAACATCACCAAAATGGAGGAGATTGTGGACCTTTTGGTGTGCTCAAAAAGTTAAGTAAAATTGAGATAAAAGTTGTTTGTATGGTTGTATGGTTATTATGTTTGTAGGACCATGTACATAGGAAACCAAGATGTGCTAAAGAAGATAAGGAATAAACTATCCTAGAGCTCAAAGGAGGACGTCGCCCACATTTCTTTAAATGAACATCTAAAGAATGTGGACAAGCACAGGATTTTGTACAAGAAAAATGGACATCATTAAAGCATACAAAGGATCAAGCTTATGGACAAGGAATGATGCATTCTTCATACAAGGAAAAGTGAAGGAAGATGTCTCAGGGAAGTAGTAGATGTCTTGGTAGATTTGGAGTGGATTCAAACAAATACATCTTCAAAAATATTATGACAGCTTTCAAGAGATAAAGATGTCTTTGTAGAATTAAAGACCAGGACTAGAAAGATATCTTTCATAAGACAAAGACATCTTCCAAAGTAGAGACTTTAGAAATATGTCTTTAAAGAAACAAAGACATCTTCCTAGATTTAAAGGCCAATTCAAAGAGATGTCTCAAGCATAAGAAAGATATCTCCCATAACCATTAATGACTAGTAGCTAGTTATTACATGAATTTTACAAAGGATTTAGCAACACGGTAGCTATATAAAGACTTCATGTGCATTGGGAAATGTGTAAGCATTTTTTTATTAATTGTACAATCATTGATAATCATTGAATTCTCTATTTCTCTTCATTGTCTAATCATTTTGGTTTTGTAAAGTGTGTTGTAGCTAACTATGCAAGGATCAGAAAATTGAGTTGCAATTGCTCCTTGTATTTGTTGATCTAGTTACCCTACAAGGTTGATGTGCTTGAGCTTGTTGAGATCTTGTAGGATTTAGTTTTTGGTCATGTAGTACAACACTTTAGTCCAGAACTCAAGATTGTAAAGGTTGTGGAAGCCTCAAAACTGCATTTCCAATATTGAAGGAACCTAGCGGGGTTGAGTGATTTGTGCTATAGTATAACACTCTAGAGTAGGGCTTAATGATTGTACATGGCATGGACACTTCAACCATAATTTAAGAGCAATAAAGTCTAAAGGTGTGCTTGCAATCTATCCTTTGAGTGTGGAGTACCCAAGTTGGGGAAACACATAAATTTTGTTTGTTTAAGTTTTGATTTGGGAAAATTATTCATCTCCACACACCAACAACCCTGCCCTTCTAAGTTCAATGATCCACATTATTCACCACCTTTGTTTGGATATTATATTATGGATGATATGCACTAGAAAAAAATTAACTTTGTTCCTAAAATTTTCTAAAGGAACCTTAAAAAATGACATGTAAACTTAGATTCTCTATTACTAATAATATTCAAAAAAAGTCCATGTAATTTCATCACATGCTAAAAAAATAAATTTTATACACAAGAAAAAACACTCACCTTTTTGCACAAAATAAAGTCTATCGTATTAAACAATCTATTAACAATAATAAAAATTACATCATTCTTATTATTGGTCATTGGAATATCACATAGAAAGTTCATTGACATACTTTTCCATGGATCCTTAAGAATTTTCAAAGGCATATAATATCTATCCACTTTATTATGATGAAAAACCTTAATTTTTGGAATGGAAAACCAAGGATCCTCAATGCAAGTAGTTCCTCAACCCTAAATTCCTAGCATCTCTATGATAAAAATGGGATTTGGGGCATCTTGGCCAATCTGGAATATCAACTAGGGACTTAGGAGATGTAAAATGTGGAAATATAAACAAATCTAAATAACACAAGTAATAAATTTTAATTTTATTGAACAAAAAACTCAAAACTTAAGACTTTATTGAGAAAAGAATAAAGAATAAGTTAGAGAAATGTGTACAAATGGTGCCTAGATGAGCAAAAAGTAGATTCACGTGTGCAAGAGTTTAAAGCTCATTGAAGACAAGATGATCTACTCTATGATTAGGGTGATAAGTCACTCTTGATGTTATCAAACCTTCCTTTGCTACTACAACCTTGGATCTACCAATTGGGTTGCTACTGGTGGATGAGAAAGGTGGAATATTTGGATGCCAAGTTGCTCCGCGCTAGGTTTGGAATGCCACAAGTGTAGTGTTAACACAAAAAATCTAACAAATCTTATGGCCTCACTACTTCCATGCTAGGGTTCAAGAGAATGCAAGCATGGAAATTTGCAAGAACTCTTGTGTCTAAAAATTCCATAATTATGGAATTGTACATATGCAAATTACTAAATGTGACAAAAATTTCTAGAACCCTTTGTTTTAGAATGGATGAACCTATAAATGATGTTGGAGTTTGGCTTTTATAGGATATTTTCACCATGAATGGAGCTACAAATTGGCTATGAATGGGATGCAAATTGACCACAAAATGGCTACAAATTTGATGTAATATTGCTATGAATTGGTTGTCAAATTTAGATGAAATCGGCACCCAAATTTGGAGGGTTACAAAACATAGCAAGTGCTTCCCCTCTAGGGTCATTCCATTCACTAAAAATAGTAATCGAGGCACCCCTTTCATGTTGAAGATGAATCTTCCATGCTAAGCTCTCCACCATGCTTGTTGAAGTGGTTGGTCAATGTTGAAGTGCATGCATTAATGAATTTTGCTTCTTGTGACTTCTACACTTGAGAATTGAATTTTCAACACTAGTTTTGGTTTGGGAGGGGGGGGGTGTAACTTTCTAGGCTATGGGAAAAGTTTCCATGTTGGGGGGAAAGTTTCTAGCTGGAAGGGAAAACTTTCACATTGGGGAAAAACTTTCTAGTGTTAGGGGAAAACTTTCCAGGCTAAGGGGAAAAGTTTTCAAGTTAGGGAAAAGTTTCTAAGTCATGAATTTGGTCTCCACATTAAAGGAGGGTAAGTTTTCAAACCCCCAATCCTTCCATGTTGGAGGTAGGTGACATCTACCCTCCTTCATGTGTTCTCAACATAGAAAATGCATACCCCTCATAAAACCCATCAAATTACCTTTTTGGCATTGCAAAAGGCATTTTCAACTCCCCCTCCCTCTCCCAAGCCCAAATATAGATACTATGTGACTTTTTTCACTTAGAGAATGAGGTTTTGATCACTTATGAGGCATTTTTCTGCCCTAAAGTATAAAGTATGTGAAATTACCCATTCTTGATTATAATTTTTACATTTACAATGATATTTTGCCTCAGTTTTCATGGGATGAAAGCTACATGATGGAGATTAGTTATAACATGCAATGACCAAACAATGGTACTAAGGGGCTATTAGAGGGGGTTGAGAAGCACTTTTTTCTTTATCACTGGGACCATTGGTGTCACTTGGTACCTATACCATAATAAAAAAAATTTAATGAATAATCAACAACAACCACAAATCCAAATTTGAATTTTGCAAAATTTTACTAGGCACCCTAGTTAATGGTGAAATTAGCCATAGTAAAAACTCTAGGAAGGCTAGTCAAAATTTTCTAATGATTCAAATGACTATTAAGAACTAAAAATACATGTAAAAAACCTTAACAATATTTGAACATAATCACAAAAATACACCAATGCTGCCTGTACAAATAAGGAGGTTTTTAGTTTTCGTAGCCAAAACTGCAATTGTACAAAATAGTTTACACTTAACCGAAAATGATAAATGAGAACTAAAAACTTTTTCAAAGTTTAGGGCTATGTGGACATAAAATTTAATGAAATCTAACATTTAATTTGAAGTTCCAACCTTTGGAAAAATTTAAAACTCAACCAAAACTTTAACAACACTCAACAAAAATTGCATAAACAACCCAAAATTGTAGAAAATGACTATAGTAGATGATAGATAAAAAATATCAAAAAAATTTTAAAACTTGTAAAACGAATTGAAAACTCTCCCTAACACCTTAGAGCATGCCTAGGGAACTAAGACATTGGCTAGAAAAATTTTCTAATGTGCCAATGTTTCCCATATTCATAGGGATAAAATCATGACAACCAAAAATCACACTTTACACCAATCAACTAAAAATTCACCAAAACTTAACCACACATCAGAAATCAATGATTCCATAATTGATGGAATTTTTAAACAAAAAAAATGAAAACTCAAAACCTAAGAACATAAAAATTATTTACTATTTTGACATGAAAAAATACCAAATTGATATGAAAAATGGCTAAAAGACTAAACACCCACTCTAAACTAGCTTATGGAAAAATTCATAGAGAATTCACCATAAGTTAGAATCTAGTGGTTCAAAAACTAGTTTGATAGTTAAATATAGTACTACAACCCCATGACAATAAAAACTAAAATGTCTTAACCAATTTAACACAAAAAAATACAAACTTGATATTGCTTTTTGACCCAAAACATAAGAAAAAGGCATAGAATGGATTGAAAAAAAATTTTAATTCAACATAGACCAATCTCATAACCAAGGAAGTACCAAAAACCCATAAACATAGCCTAGATCTAATGTAGGAGTTTTTCAAAAGTTAATTCAAATCAACACACAAGATTCCATAGTCAAAAAGCACCTAGGATTCCAATGTAAAATTCTCATAAATGGTTGTAATTTTTGTGCTTGGGGGTCATGGCAATAGAACCTTTGCTTATTACTAGATGTGAAAGGTTAGAGAGATCTTGTGAGCTACATCCACCTCCTCTAGGGCTAGATTCCTGTTGGTTGAAGCCTTCCACTTTAACATGTTGATGAAGGATGCAAGAACCACTAAAATCCTTAAGCTTCTAGAGCCTCTTGCAACAGTTACATCTACTCCTTGGAGTAGAAAGGATAGTCTACACTGAGGATGAAGATAGTATAGGTTAGAACAAGACCAAAGCTATGGTGCTATGCACCGTACGATGGAAGTGATGTGAGGATTATGATTTGTGTAAAATTGTAGTTTGGAAATCACTCCCAAACTTATGCACCTACCTCCAAAACCTTCATTTACCCAAAATATTCATCCAAGTTACACTGAACTCCATGATAAAAATTGAAAAGTGGTACTATGCTAGGTTAGTGGGAAACCAGTTCATGCAAAAAAATCAAATTTAAGGTGGGTCCCACTAGGTGCGTCTACAAAAATCCATTGAAAATCCTAACACACTTGGATTTAGGCTTTTCTATGATAACTACGTTGAAGTTTAGGCTTTGAAAATCTTGGGAATTGATTCTAAAAAATCAAATACTACCAAAATCCACCTCACAACCACCCCTCCCTATCATGAAACCTTATGCCCAAAATGGAACACTAGGTGTTGACATTGATGAAAACCAAAGACCAAGGAAGGCAAACAACTCACACCAAAACTTACCATTTTAGGCAACTACACTAAAAAAATCTAACTATGCTAGCTATCATAGTCCCAAGTGGGATAGTATTTCCAACCATCAACACAACTCATAATTGAATCTAGGATTACAACACCATGCACCAAATCTTAACTAGAACATCTGATATCCTTAAAATAGCAAATAACTAATTCAAAACAAGTCAAACTCCATTTAAAACATGTGACTACACTAGGGATAAGTCCATCTATATTGTCTAGCATAGTCCTAGCATAAATAAATTGGGGATGTAAACTAGAAGCTAAAAATAACACTTAAAATGGCATACCCTAGAGCCCACACCTTCCCATAGCTCCTAGTAAGCCTAAAACGGAAAATCAACAAGTAAAAGCTAGCTAAAACCTACTTCCATTTTGGAACACAATAGTGATGATCCTGACTATGCTAGCTAGGATAGTCTTAGCATAGTTGTATGAAGGTGGGTTGCCAAAACCAAGTAACAACCTCCAAAATACCATATCTCAACCTTAAAGCTCATTTGGAACCTATGGTGACCTTACATTGACAAACTATAAGGCAAAAGAAGATCCAATCCCATTTCCACCTTAGGACTATACTAAGGAGGCTTGGGACTATGCTGGTTAGTGTAATTCCACTTCCAAAACACCAAAATGGGTTACCAACATGTCAAATCAACTTCTTGCTACATCCTCTTAACTCCAACACCTTATCAAAGTCCTCTAAACCCTACAAACCTAGTCAATAATCAACAAAAATCATCCTACATTCCTCAACTATCTTGGCCAACATAATCCAAAGGTGTAGGATTAGTCCAGAACCAAAAAAATAATCAAAACTAACAATCTTAAGCTTCAAACCCTAGTTTCAAATAACACTAGTCCTAGAACTTGAACACCTAGTCGACCAATCATGGAATTGCATCAAAATTCAAGGCTCATGTTGTGACTACATTAGAGTAGGCCTAGAGTATATTGGCTATCATAGTCTTAGCATAATCATGATCTAAGGTTAATTTGATTTGTGAGTTGACACTAAAAACAGTCCAAAACCTAACTTAGAAACCCTAAACCTAGTTTAACCTTACCTAGTTGCAAATTCTACCTCTTGTTAATCTTGGAAATGTTAGATTCATCCTAGATACACTAAATCTAGGCTTAGCTATGCTAGCCAATGTAGTCATAATGGGAAATCATCATTTCAAAGCCTAGAAAACCTTCAAAATCAATCATCCTTAGCAAAAACCCTAGCTAGAGACATCAGTGACCTTGGAAACCTAAGAGGCTACTCGATTGATTGTAGAAATCCATCAAAAGCTAAATTTCATACCTAACTACATTAGAATAGGCCATGACTATGCTATCCAACATAGTCCTAGTGCAATAATGGTTATGAATTCATCCAATTAGTGTTTTGACATCCTAAATGATCAAAACTTTGACTTAAGACACCTGCAACCCTGCCTGACATTACCTAGTGATAATTTCACCTTGTTTTAACCATGGGAATGTTAGATTCCATGTGACTATGCTAAGGCAGGCCTAGGACTATGTTGTTTAGCTTAGTCCCAATGTAGTCCCTACCCCAAGTTGGTTGAACAAACACGACAACACTCAGAATGACCAAAAGCTTAATCGTGGAAGCCTAGAACCCTAAAATCCTAGAGATAGCTATAGTTTGAATTTGTTTAATCATGAAAAACCAACATTTTCATCCATTTATGCTAGATAAACTCTCAACTATGCTTACTAGCATATTCATGATATGTAGATGTCAAAACTCCATCTTTTGAAGCTTATTTTAACTTCTAAATGTCCAATTCTACTCTTCCAAAATCTTGTGCTATCCTAGGCAGCTGATGGAACATTGTTATTAACTCTAATATCCCAAAAATCCATTTTTCTCATGCATCTAGATTGGGGATGTCCTGGACTACATTGGCTAGCATATTCCTAGCATAATCACTAGTGTTAACATTCTTTCTAGCTTCTAAAGGGTGAAAACGAAGTCAACATGCATCAATTTATAATCTTAGTCCATAAAACTAGTCATACAAACCATCAAGAATCCAAATCTAGCCACAATGAACCTAGGAAACCACCTACTACCACCAACTACATTGGGGCTTGGTTTGACTACATTAACTAGCATAGTCACCAGGGAAGCCCAATGTAGCCACATCAAAGGATGTTATTTTGACTTCAAAAATCCCTAAAACAACCTTGACAAATGTGTAAACCTGCCTGTCAAGCCTATATACCTCTACCATGGTCTGCTAATGCCTAAATTTGGCAAAGTTTAGCCCTATTTAATCAATATTGAACTTATTTTATCACATGTTTCCCAACCTAGTTGGTTTGACCTTATTTCATGATGTTTCAACTTGTTTTGATGTTGCAGTGCATGGTTGAGTTTTAGAGATCATTATTTGACCTCATTCAACCTCTATTTTATGATATCCACCTTATTCTCTCTCTTGTGATCTCTGTTGACCTTGTTTGACCTCTAAATGGGTTTAGGTAATAGGGTTTGACCATCCTTGATCATCATTTAACACCATGTAACCATCATATGTCCCACTAAGGCCTAAAATTGACAGCCTTATGGTCTACCAAGGCCTTAAAGTACGATCATAGCCTGCTAGGACCTAAAACTAGCAAGACCACACCTACTAAGGCCTAAAATTGGTAACTTTATAGCCTGCCAAGGCCTAAAATTGGAAAAATATGACCTTATTTAATCATGATTTAGCCTTGTTTGACATCATTTGATGAGGGCTCAACCATCATTTTTTCATCATTTGACAATAGTTGACCATCATTTGGCCCTTGTTTGGCTTCATTTCATGTGCTTTTACTTTTAATGCACCTTATCTACTTTAGATCCCCTTATATCACCTTCGTTGATCATGTTTTTTACCTTGAATGACATCATTGAATGGAGTTCGACCATCGTTTAGCCTTCATTTGGCTCCATTCTACCATCGTTTGGCACTCATTTGACCTTATTTGACCTTCATTTCATTCCATTTGTTTAACCTCTCACTGAAAACCTTTAGTGGCCTTTTTTAAACTTTGTTTGATCATTGGTGCAATGTGTTTGGCTTGTCATTACATTATTATTAATGTGTTTTACATTATTTTTACATTATTTAATGATTTTATTACACAGGTGTCACTTGATGTGCTTATGTTATCATGCAAGATTTAGCTAGGAGGATAAGGAAGCAAACTTGACTAGCCTTAAAGCCTAAATAAACCCCTCTCATGATGTTGTTATACCAAGTTGACCTTATGTATCCAAACCTTAAGCCTAAAACCATTCTACTATATAGTCGTAACACCTGGAAGTAGTTTGATGATCATTGACCTTGAATTCCAAAGCCATCATAGAGGATCCATTGATTAGAAATTCCACCTAAATCATAATGGTAAGGAGAAAATGCATAGGAGCAAGTTTCTCACTAGAACTTAAGCTTGCTCATATCCTCATCAAGCCCTTGCAATACAACATTAAAGTCATTACATGGCACTAATTACATTTAACACTCACATGTTTTCTCATAGTGTTATTTATCATTGTTGATAGGTTACAATGAATGGCCAATATTGATGACTTCGATGGTCTACAACAAGAAAGCCTACATTCTCTCTCTCTCTCTCCTTTTTTAGCATAATGAATAAACTAGAAAAATTTGTAAATCTAATGCCCATTGCACATATCCCTCTATTATGCAAAAATGGTGACCCAATGTGACCTAGTTTTCTAGTTTTTTAGTGTCACCCTATGCATCATACTATAACAACATGTTCTCTTTTTCTTGTTTTCTTATTCTCTTGAAGTTGTTCTTACAAACTAGAGCCTGGAGTCATCACGAAGGTGTAACTCATTATGACAGGAAGTTACCATGTGATCTTGATGCACAAGATTCAATGAGTTTATCTTGTTGTTCCAAGAGTGCTTATTCCACTTCAATTCTATTACCTCTCCTTGAACCCAAAACCTATAGCATAATTATGACCTTCATTGCCTTATATAACAATGGTAACCTATGTTTGACACTCATGCTTTTTGGCTAGTTGACATCTCCTTTATCATACTCCACCATCAAGTCTATTTAATGTAACACATCTCATTTAACGGGAAAACCAAATCAAACTTGGACATTGGCAATGAAACCCAATGAAGGTTTTACCCAAAAATTCGGAAAGAAAATTGCCAAGAAATCAAACAATCAATGACAACCAAAAGACAAACTGATGGCTTCAAACATGTAAAGGAAGGATCTTAAAGACCAAAGAAGCCTTGGAGTAAAGTGTTAGCTCATCAAGAACATTACCAAATGACCAACACTTTGAAACATGAAGCATGAAGACCTCATCAATAATTCAAAATATCATTTCCATAACTATAACCATGATGTCAACATATGGAAATCATTGTTAATGCTCATGACCATTTCCTTATAGCCAAATACTACTTTTACCCTATATTATATCACCATAACTTTATGCCATCATCACAAACTTTGACATGGCTTAACACTATTGAATCAAGCACATGAAGGAAACATTGATGATGGACCTGTGGTGGTATTTTTTATTCTTTGTTGATGTCTCTTGAGTCCATCCTCCAAAAATCAAAAATAGGGGCCAATAAAACACCAACAAGAAAATTCATGTTGCAACCTCCACCATTAAACCTAAGGAAAGATCTTATTGTAAATGTAATGTCTCTAGCCCATGATCTATAATCTTGAATACCTTAACTTTTTGGGATTGAAAATGCCTCATAACTTATTACTACCTCACTTCCCAAGTGAAAGTAGTTCTATTATGTCTATATATGGGCTTGGGAAGGCTAAAAATGCCTTAGGGACTACCAAACTTGGCATTTTCATGGGTTTTTGTAGAGGTATAGCCTCAACTACGCTGAAGCCACCTACCCCTAATAGAGATGGTGTTGGATTTTCATTTTTCAACAACACCCAGCATAGTCACCAAAAAATCTAGTGTAGCTACACACATTTAGCATTGGAGTTGTTGGGTTTCCCATTTTAAAAACAAACTCCCAGCATAATTGTTATAATTTCTGGTAGTGGCAAAATCACCAGCATAGTCATCATGGACTTCCAACAACTGTAATTGGGCCAACAAAGTTATCCTGATTTCAGCATTTTTATAACAATGGCCAACATAGTCATGATAGTTTTCTAGGGTTGGTAGCATGGCAAACATAGTCATCATGGATTTCCAACAACTGTAGTATGGTTGGCATAGTCACCACATTTTCAATAGATTCCAAAAAATTTTAGTGTAATCATCTAAGGCTAGCATAGTTGAGGTGAAGGCTAGCATAGTCATAAAAGTTTGTTTAGCTTTTTTAGTATGCAAATGGGTTCTAATGACTTTGCTATATCAAAATTTTCTATAAATAGTCAACTAAACTAGAATTCATAGTCGTTATAACTACAAATAAACATCAATCTATCAGTAATCATGTCAAAACTTTGTAGCATGAAATTAGCAACCTAAAACCTATAAAGCCTAAACTTGGATACATTTTTTAGATTTTGAACATTTTTGTAACCACACAACCTAAAAACCTTTACAACCTCAAGAATTTTACACTGATTTTGGCACTTGTAAGAATTTTGGAAGTATTTGGCATCTACTTGAGCATAGAGACTCTCAGCATAGTCCCATTGCTATCAAAGTAAAACACCATTGTTTACACCATTTTCACCAAAATTTGCAAATCCAAGAAAAACATCACTAAGAAGCTTTTGATGTATAATATTGGAAAGTACTTGGATCATGGAGTTTCACTACAAAACACAACTTGGTAGCTCTAATGGGCTTCCAGCTCCATTCAAACCAACTTCTTGTGCATTTGAGCATACTATCTATACTTCTTAAACTTTATACTTTCATTCAATAAAGTTTTCACTTAATTTTTGGTGTATATTTCATTCAAAGTTTAATTCTATGTTAATTTACTTTTGTTTGAAACTACGATTTTATTTTCTTATTTACATTTTTCAAGTCCCTAGGTGATCAACAAGACCATCCCAAGCACTTTGGATTCTATTTTTTTTGAAGGCCATTGTAATATAAGGTTACACTATCATACTTGGGATTTTTCATTTTCTAGTGATCAAATTTTCTAGGTGCTATAGTTTCTATCTTTTTCTCTATTTTTTAGCTATTTTCCAATTTGGGATAGGTAA
>MNCI01034460.1:42934-61497 GCA_015680685.1 Gnetum montanum | reverse complement strand
TGCATTCATAGATAACAGGTCTTACAAGAGTCGAAGGAAGGATGAAAATATTGATAGAGTAGAATAATAAGAAATATTAAGATTCAGATCCTCCACAATTAGAATAAATTTATATTCATAATGCGTGAAATATGTTGCAAGAGGAACTATATTTAGAAAATTACCTTGGGAAAAATTAGGAGGACTTGGAAAATGATGCATGCAATGAGTAGTAATGAAAAAGGGTCATACTTTATACATGAATTCTAATCAAATTATTTTATTAGGAATGAAATACATACAATGAAGACAATGAAATACTTTGAACTGGAGATTTGTAAGAAGGCCTAGCTTACAATTCACGGTATTCCAAATAGTGCATTCTACAATCACTTATGTAATTTTAAGGATGGACATGTCATGTTTAATCATAGAAATATTGGAAAGGTAAATCCTAGATCAAGCAAGATTGCAAAAATCACAATTCTTGAGAGAGTTGTTGATGAAATGGTGGACCATTCCCCTTTAGAATATGAATAGGTTATGAGGGTTGGAATTTGTAAACTAATTAAAATGTTACCTATGCATATGAGTCAACACAGATTACTAAAGAATTACATTAATCCTACATTAGATGACTTTGGATTACCACCAATTAGCAAAATTCAATTATTAAATATTCTCAACAAATACTATCCAAATGTAACTTTTAGTAGAAAGCATGCATTCTTGGTTTGTAGAACTTGTCATATGTTTACCAAGAGAAAGAAATGCACGAAGAACTCATTAGAGAGAGATAGAATTCAAAGGAAGCTTCAAAATTATTAGGATTATGGAGCTATGTGTATTAACACATACAACAATTATCAAGATCTAATGACAAGGCAACCAGATAATTACTTAAGCATCATTCATGATGGAATGAATAAGTCAAAAACCTCATTTCCAAAGCTTGCCATCTTACCAAAGGGTGTTCTCATGAAAGACAAGATTCAAATATTACTTATAGGAATTCTAGTAAAAGGATGAGGATATGGAGGTTTTGTCCACTTTAGTTCATTATATAAATAGATGGTTTCTTAATTTGTCATAACATCTTTATCAAAATGCTTGAGGGACTTGAAGGAGGATTCTTTTGATAGATATATTGACATGATGAAGAAAAATTACAATTCCAAAAGATGCTCCCTTATAGAAGCATTGATAAAGAATTTAGGTCTTCTACATGGAGAACATAATACTTTAGATTATTTAGATGAAATTAATATGAGGTGTAATTTTAAGCCATTACTTGCTACACTTTTCCTACAAATGGATAACTATAGGGGAGATACCAAGAATAAATATGGTTTCCTTTATTTATCATTGCATATAGCTAGAAGATTTTTCAATGTTATAGAGTTAAGTTTTCTTCTAGTGGGGCATACTCATGAGGATATTGATGGAAGTTTTGAAAGACTTTTAATGATCATGAGAAAAAAGGATATAATTTCTCTATCAAAGTTTATGAATATGTATTGTCTTATAGATAAGGATATTGAAAGTAATTACAGACCATATTACATTAATATGGTATATGAATTTAATGGATTCATCACTGAATACATATCTAGCCATGTGAGGAATCTTTTGTGGAATGCAACATATTCATTATATTAGATTCTACTTGGAGAAGGAAACTCCTGTAATGATCTGGAAAAGAAATATTAGGAAAAAATCTAGTTTGATTCATTTGTGCTATGGTAAAATGTTAATGGACATCCATGTCTTCCTATAGGTGAACCATGGATTCTCGAGATTACTTTTGATAAGACATAGTACATATAATTGATTAAAGATTGCATTAGATCCCACATTAACATGTGGGAAGAGGTGATAGAAGGTCTTCAAGAAAATGATAAGAAAAAGTTGAATGAAAAAATAAATTACTAAATTTAAAAAAAAAAGAAATTTAGAATATTTCTAAGAAAGAGTATTATGTAGGGATGCTATTATAGAGCATTTCTAGCCAAGAACTATTCAGCTAGATATTGTGAGTATAGGATTAGACATTGAAGGAACTCAAGTGGAGGAATAGGAAGCAACAGATGTTGAGTTAAGGAATAAGAGACCAAAGAAATTGTTCAATCCATTTAATGATATCACAAATGAAATGATGCTCTTGGTTAGGCTAGGGGATGGAAAATAAGAAGGCATTATCTGAGTGGCTAGAGCAAGAAACATTAAATCAAGGGATGACATTATAATTGACCTAGCAGTGGTTTAGTTTGTACCAAAATCAAGAGTAAAGAATAAATGGATGGATTGTGAATTGATATATAATCTAAGGAATAATGAGGTTAGATTAGTGAAACCTAGTTTAGTGGTTCATGCATGAATAAGCAAAACAAGAGATGAAAGAAAGGCAAGATCAAATAAGAAAGAAAAATTGACAATTAAAGACATGTTGCGACAATCGAAGAAAGAAAATGCTAATGCTTAGGATATACATAGAATTGGATATGAACATAATTATACAAAAAAAATATCCTTGTACGTTCCTTATTTTTGATTAAAATGAATATTTTGTTTGAAAGGATTTGACAAACTATATTGAATTATCTACTAATATGTTATTTGTAATATATAAGTACTTTCTTTTTAGTATGAATGAAAACAGTGGAATGGTAAAAATTTATTATTATCAATTTAAATAATGTGGTAATTTGAACATATATTTTCATGTTTTTAGGAATTTTTAGTCATTGATAAAAAATTTAATAATTTGAATCCAAATATAATGAAAACCTCTCTCTTTGATCTCTTTTATTTTAGCATGCTTATTATGGCAACAAATCATAACGTCTTGATGGTTCTGAATGTTGACTGCTACTTGATTGTGATTTTTTTCTAGGATGTATAGCTCAACATAGCACATGTTATTATCTCAGTCTATTATCTAGTTCAAATATTCTCAAAGAGAAGGCATTGTTAGCTCTACCCAAAACATAGCCTCTAATCCATAGTGAGCATTAAAGATTTTATCAAGTTCTATTTTTAAAGATGGTTTAAATGATCCAAAGGATACGTGATAACTGGATATGGCAATTACATTGGGATTTATCAACCATGATTTAAGCAAATAGATGAGGGGTTTATTAGTTAACTTAGCTTGACCATTAGATTGAGGATAATAAGAGGATGAGGATGAACAAACAATTTGACATTACTCACATAATTTAGTAAGCTTTTTGCTCTTGAATTGAGATATATTATTAGTGAAAATGTGAAGAGGAATACCAAAGTGGATGATTAGATGATCTAGAATGAAATAATAGATATGCTTTGACATCACAAATTTTAAGAAAATAGCTTAAACCAACTTAAGAAGAAAATTTATAGCTATTAGGATGAATTGATGGCCAAAAAAAGATAGAGAAATGATGGAACCTATGAGATCTAATCCCCACTTTTGGAAGGGCCATATAGTTTCATATTTTCTAAGGCCTTATGATAAAACATAAATAAGTAGAGCATAACATTGATACATATCACAAATTTTAACTATCATGTATGTGTCTTGAGACATTATAGGCCACCAATAACTAAGTGAAATAATGTGTACTACAAGAGACCATAATATTAAGTAACCATCACATACATATGAAAGAACTTGTTCTAGGATAATTTAACCTTTTTCCTAACTTAGAAAACATAGAAGAATATTTGATGCAGAAATACAACATAAAATACAAGGATCAACAATGNCCTAATACTATATTTTAATTGGATTCAAGAGTAGACACAATTGCCTTGTTTTCCCATCAAAAATGATACCTTTTGGCCTTGTTATGGTAAAAAAATTCTAGATCCTTTTAAAATATGTAAAATGAAATTCATTGTCCACATTCTCAAGTACCCTCTAAATTTTATTATGCTACGTATTTGAACTTAAAAGTAGAAAAAAATTACCAAATGTGGCATAAAAAGGTAAAAAATGATGGTGGCTAATATGCTACATTTTTGCATCATAAAATGGCCAAAATTCTATGTAACAGTCAAGAAAGCTCGAGGGAACATAATCAACATAGGAACATCAAATTGAAGGCCTATTTAAGAAAAATTCGACACCATTTCTAAATCTTTTTGCATGATTTTTTTGACACACAGAGATTTTTTTGACAAAGAGAGAGACCTTGTTTTAGAAATTAGCATAGATTGTTACAAATTTTCATAGCCTTTTGTAGCCTTTCCAAGCACTTATCATTGAAAATGGAGAAAACTTGTCATAACATTTACTTCTGAAGTAGATTAATCAAGGTAGACTAGATGTAGATCAACTACAAAACACATCCTACCTATTCTACACAAAATCCTAGATGAAAAATTTAGAGATCTCTAAGTCACTTGTATTCTTAGGCTTATTGAAAGCCCACCGATCTGTATTTTCTAAACCTACTTTTTAACAATATTTTTTAGTATTAAATATAAAATTTGCAATTTATTTTGGCCACATTTTTTTCATTTCTTTCTATTTTCATACATCCAACATTGGATTTTTTGTTTACACATTATCACTTTTTCACACTCATTTATCTTTTGAACAGACCCTATAAGTCCTTAGATGATTCACAAAACCATCAAAGGTTCCCTAGATTCTTTTGAGACCTATGAATCTTGGGGTTAAAAGTATTTTGCATGGATTCTTTCAATTTTTCAACATTAATTTTTTCATTGTTACAAGTTGCTAGTGCTAAAAGGAGGGCCTATGCCTAACTTCTTCATCTAAACCTGTCTTCAAATATTCTTTGCCTATTTTTAACCTTCACAATACCAGTTTATTTTCTAAGAACATCACAACCAATTTTTTTTATAATTGCAAGAAAAAAATTATTATTTTTATAGTTTTTATGCACAATGTTTTCCTTATTTCTTGCATTTATAATTTTTCTCTGGTTCTCTACACTTGCATTTTACAAAGTATTTCTTATTCATGCTATGATCATTTTTTGCAACATTGCTCAAATATGCTAGAATAAATACGTTATATCCTATTGATCTTTTTTATGCTTGAATAAATTATTATTGCAATTTTAGTTCACTTTATTTTTCCTATTTCTTCACTTACATTTTAGCTTGATTTCAGAAATATGTTGCATTTCATTTATGCCATAGTCTCACAAGTTGTGCTTAAGTAACCTACAACTTAAACAAGCTATCAAATATATTACACCTTAAACAAGCTACAAGCTCTCATATATGCTACACCTTAAATAAGCTTATAAGCTATAAGTTTTCAAATACCCTACAAGCTTATAAGCTACAAGTTGTCAAATACCCTACAAGCTTATAAGCTACAAACTATCAAATACATTATAAGCTTACAAGGTACAAGCTATCAAATATGGTACAAGCTTATAACTATAGCTTGTCAAATATGCTACAAGCTTACAAGCTATAGGACATAAGTTACAAGCTACAACTTATTTAAGATGTTAGTATCTTTGTCATGTTTGGCAAATAACTTGGTCTAGCATAGTTTATGCCTTTTTTATCAACCATTCTATCACATAGCATCATTTTCATAACCTTAAATAAAAAATTTGATCGCATCTACAACCCTAAAAATCCAATCATAATGGAGCATAGTAGTGCCTTAGATGTCTAGGACACAATACCATGCATGCTAATGTCACTGAAGAATATTACAACTTTATTCAAATGAAAATTTAGGCTAGGCTAGCTATTCCACATACGGAATTAGACTTTAAGCATGAATTTGAAATTATGCATAAGAATGGAAAGGAGTACACCCCTTCTAAATATGATAACATTGAACTTCCATAAGCTTATGTCAACATGTTAAACTAGTTAGTGGATGCTAATGGAAAGGTTGCAATAAGTGAGGAAGCTAGCTTGGAATAGGATCAAGAGGAATAGAATGGGTTTGGGGGCTATTATGACAATGATGGGTATTTGGAGGTACCCTTACAATATTCCATTCCTAACTTATTCATAAATAACCTATTGTATTCCATGGTAGTTGATGAGAATCAAAGTGTCGCGCCGACAGGCCATTGTTTATGCAACCTCATCAACAAGCCCTTATCAATGGGGCTTTGTTTATGTGGTGTTGCCTTGTCAACGGGGCCATGTCAATGTAGCATTTTCTACATCTATGGGGCCCAATTGACATAGTCCTATAGCAAAAACTATGAATACAAGCTCCTGGCCATGTTTAGGGGCATTCAAGTCATAGTAGTGTAGCACTCTTACAATTTGTCCATTTGAAAGTTAGAATATTTCTCTGAGTGCTTGCAGTAGGAGGTAGAAAGTATACAGATCTTTATTCAAGTACTATTGTACCTAAAACACACTAGTATGTACAGTAATAAAGATGAGCCTTTTGATCAAATGTTGCAGCACTTACATAGATTAATGATTTATTTATGCATTTATTATTTTCATTAATTATGTTGTTAATTAAGCTAAATTAGACCTTCAGTGATTAGCTCATTAATTAAGCTAAATAGATTAAATACATAAGTATGACCACTTTGAGCATAAACATGTATTTGCTTGGTGATCCTAGCAGTGTTATTGCTTGGTGCACCCAGTAGCATAGCACTTGGTAACCTAGCAGTGGATACATGGGTTCAAGACGTGTATCAAAAGTGGGACTGGATGTTTATGTTAGGACTAGTTAATTAGTTAAATTAAAGTAGTTATTAAAATACTTCATCTCTCTATTTAAGTACCAAAGAACATAAAACATAAAATAACAAAAATCATATGCCTTAATTACACTTAACCATACCATGTGCATCACAAGTGTAATTGGGAAGATAATGAATGACCTTAGGGTAAGGTTCATTGCCTAGAAGATTAATACAATGGAAATTATAGGGTCTACAAAATTCGATTGGATCATGTGTGAATGCTTCATGATTCGTATGGTTGGGCATAGGGGTACCTTCAATTGCTCATCATTGGCACCATTTCTAGGATTGATTGAAACGTGTGCTATCTAGGATTAGTGAACATTATTAATATCATAGAATGAACCTAAGGTCAACATCACTCTCACATGACATATAATTACAAAAGCACATTGATATCTTACTTGTTTGCAAAATGTCTTCTTCTTCTCGTAGGCATGAAGATGTCAAATCGTTGATCCCATAATAGTGCAAAGTGGTATATAGTCATCCAAAAGAGTATGTGTCTAATATTACCTTCATCCTATACTAGGATGAGTAATTACAATGGTGTGAAATGGAAAGCAACATTCTAATGCCTTTCGATTGATTTGTGCTTGTGATACTACTTCAAACACTTAAGAACCTAGGTATCCATGATCTTCAAGAGGAGTATTGATGAAGTGTTATTAAGTCAATGCATCGACTAGGCCGAATATATGGGCCCGCATCGACGTAGGCCCGTCGACGTAGCCTCCCTGCGTCGACATGGCCCTGTTTACGTAGTTGCCTATCTCGGCTTATAAATAAGAGGGCCTTCCACATCATTTAGGCATCTTTCTAGTAGTTGTAGCGAAGATCTTGCAGTTTGTTCCCACAGGAGATAGAATATTTTCCAAGTTCCCGTAGCAGGTGTAAGAAAAGTGATTGACTCTTTATTCGAGCGTTGATGTATTTGAGCCCATTGACGTGACAGCAATAAAGACGAACTATTCAAGAATTCCTTACAGCATTTGGACTTAGCTATTTTGTGCATCCAATAGTTTAAAATGTTTATGATTTATTAGTTACTTGCTAATGACTTAAGTTTTTGTTATTATTATTTTAATCGCTATCACTCATTCGTAGTTTGTAAAGGCTATAAGTACAACCATATCGAATGTAATTCAAACACTTGGTAAACCTAGTGACACTTAACATTTGGTAACCCCGAAGTGTTAGGAGATGCTTAGAACGTGCTCGGAAGATGGGATCGGATACTTATGTTAGGAATAGTTAGGATTTAAATTAAGATAATCTTAGATTAATTAATATTCTAGCCTTTCTTTATAAGATAAATTAGCCGCCAAAGGATAAACAGAAAACTATAGAAATCATTTTCCTTAGTCTCACTTAACCATTGTAAACAGAACCTCACAAGTGAGATTAGGATGACAATGACTGTTCTAACCCAAGGTTTTATTGGTTAGAGTCTGGTGTATGTTAAGTGCTTACAGTCTATGGATTTCGACCAAGTTGCATGTGAATGCTCGTGATTCGTATGGTTGGGCATAGGGGTACCTAGCCGCTCATCATTGGCACCGTTGCCAGGGACTGTTAGTCTTACATGCGTCATCTAACCTTAGTGAAATTATCATTCAAGTCGTTGGGAGGGACCCAGGATAGAAACATTTACGCATGCTAGGTGAATTTAAGTAAATAGTAAGGTACACCGATTACATGGACCATCTAACATCCAACATGTCTTCTCACAGGAGAGAGGTATTCGAACCACCGGTGCCACAAGAATGTCAGTGGTGTACAAACATCCTGATGAATATGTACCTGATTTGACATTCATCCTACATATGAATGAGCATCTGTGATGGCGGGACATGGAGGGTAGCATCATGCTACCACCCGACCACTCAGCTCCTACGATGCTATATCATAATCTAGGCAGATTAGGCATCCAGGATCGGGTGGCAGAGTATGTCATGGAGGACCATGACTACCGAGACTATCGTCCCACAGAGGCTGAATGTGCAAGAGACTAGTAGCATGTGGAGAGATATGAATAATAGAAGGAGAAACAATTCAGTATCGCAAGGGCTGCAAGATGATGGGGATCTCATCTTTCATGATACCCATTCGACCAAACTTCCCTTGGGGCAACAGATCCTCCAGTCAATCATTCAAAATAAACCTCTAAGTGATAATAATCCTCAAGGGGATGGAGGGTCATGTGGCAAGGCTGCGCAAGATGATCGAGGCCACCATCAGGGTAGAGAGGGAGATCGACACTGGAGCGGTGGTGATGCCTCTCCTTCTTCTCTGTCCTCTCACTCTCCTGCGCCTTTTTCCAGCTCAGGTTCTGAGCGTAACAGGGGAAGGCTGGAGTGAAAGGACGGTGGTAAAAAGGTTCGGAAGGGGCAATGTGAGGAAGTGCGTGACCAATCGTGTGATGTTCATCAACATGAAAGGAGTGGTAGCCAGAATCATCACAGACATCATGGTCCCCAACAGGACTATGATTCGGATGAGCCGTTGTTGGCTAATCAGACCTTGCTCCAGATCACAGAGGCAATTCAAATTCCTAGTAGGCACATAAAGGATAGCTGGATCAAGTGCATTGATATGAACAACATCCCCAGATTTGAAGGGGGATACAACTGTGATTTGCAGACCCACTTGCAGGCATTCCATGACACCTACACCCTGCAAAACATTGAAAATGATTGGCAAAGGATGAAGCTGTTCCCTCACACAATCATCAAAGAAGCTAAAAGTTGGTATTAGTCCTTGGAGTCGGAATCAATCAGAAGATGGAGTATGATGCTTGAAATTTTCAATGATAAATATCAAACATACTCTAGAGTGGTGAATCTAAGACGACAGATCCAAGGCTAGAATCAAGGGAATCATGAACCCTTGGATGCTGCCATGAGTAGGTACTACTCATTGTTGCATCGGTGCCCTGGTCATGGTTACTCTTAGTGGGCACAGGTTTGCCACATCATTGATGGGCTCCGTTTTAAAATGTGAAAGAGCCTTGGCATGTACGCCAAGGGACGAATATAAGAGCTAAGGGCCCATCAATTGTAATGCCTCATTGAACAGGTGGCCAAGGAGGAAGGAGAACTTAGGAAAAAGGAGAGTGTAGAAGAATTCAGCCAGGACCCTTCCCTCAGGAAAAGGGAGGTCCGATTTTGTGATGAGGAGGATGAATCACCACTGGAAGCAGTGGTGAATCGAAAGACTTTGTCATTACAAAAGTTTGCATTTGAAATATCGGCAAAGGTGGATAAGATGTGGGACTCTTTGGACGAGAAATTCCAAAGTGTACTAAAAATTGCAAAAGAGTCTAGAGAACAAAGTAATGACTGCAATCTACGCAAGAAGAAGGGAGTTGAACGTGCCCAATATAAGGGTAAGGGCAAGGTTGTTGTAGCAGAGCAGGTTGTAGACTCTGACACTGAGGAGGATGATGAATGTGGCATATGCCAATATGAACATCCTAAGGGATGTTGTCCTATGGTGTCACATCTTCAAGAGTCTGGGGTGTACGCCTTGAACCCTTGTTTGGTGCAACGGCAAACACCCCAAAGGTTGTCTTATCCACAAGGAAATTCTAGGCAGTTTCACCAGTAGCAGCAAGGATATTATCCAAGTGGAATGCCCCTACAATTGTATGAATACTTCCAACGGTGGCAGCAACCACAAGCATGGGGGATGCCACCTCCAAGGCAGCAGTACCCTTACAAACAGCCAGATCCTTTTGGGCACTATGTTCAGCAACCGGTCTCTCTAAGAGACTCTTCCAGTCATACGACCTTTCCAAGTTATTACCACCCCCTTGAATATTTTCGACATCCATCTCCATCACCTAGGGGGGCAAACCCACATCTCTTCTATCCTCTGTCACCTTCTCCTACCACTCCTTCACATCATCCCACTCAGTTGCCACCTGCTCCATCAATGTAGGGAGAAATACTGCCATAGCCACAACAATGAAATAATACAAGGGCTGTTAACTTACAACCGACACCTCGGCTGAGTGGACCAGAATCTAAGCCACGAAAACAGCCTTTCTTCCAGCCCAGTAATCTGAACAGACCCTCCCCTACGCCTATGGCCAGTGCCTCCGAACCTACCAACTTCTCCACCATCATACCATCCGAGTAGCCCTCCGGCCATCCGCACTCCAAAATCCAGACAGTCATGCTCACACATGTCGTGACTGACTGGATCAAAGCAGGTCATCTTCCCTAGAAATTTACAGATTCGGGAAGCCCCCTCATCTATCTTCAGGTGGTAGGAAATGAGCCATGCAAAGATCTTTTGGGCTCAGGGTTAGGGGTCAATTTGATCTCTCACGATATGTACAAGAACTAGAACTTGCCCCCACTAAAGAATAGCAACATCCAACTCAAGTTAGCAGACCAGTCCATCACCGTTCCCTTGGGTTTGGTGGAGGACATTGTGACCACTATTTGTGGGTGGTCCTATCCTACTGATTTCGTAGTCATCCATGTAGAGAACTGCAAGGGAAACTTTCCAATCATCATGAGAAGAGCTTGGCTAAGCATGGTGGACACACGACTAGGACTTCGAGATCTATCCTTGGAAATTTCAAAGGAAAATCCTTTTGGGAAGATCGAGAAGAAGTGCATTCCATGTATCGTGTACAGTGACTCAAGGTGCAACTGTGTGCAGCAGTTATGGTTCGCTAAGCGGATATCCATTCAAGCATGCAGTCGGTGTACCGAGGAATCACCTGTTCAATAGTGCCTATACATAGTAGCCACTAACCAAGAGGGCACCCAGTGGCTGATAGCTGATCCTACTAGCAGCGCACTGTGCATGGAATCGTCTGAAGAACTAGTGTAAGCCTATGTTGAAAGCATGGATGAGATGAAAGAGATTCATCAACAGGTCTCCACTGTTGATGATCAAGATGACTGAGGGGAGCTAAAAATCCTTGAGACCTTCAAACAAGAGCCCCTGGAGCTAAAGTCTTTACCGGCTCACTTGGAATATGCATTCTTGAAAAATGGCAAGCCGGTAATTATCAATGTCACCCTTGCTCTTGAACAAAAAAAGAGATTACTGGAGATGGTAAAAAAATGGGTTGCTGCATTCACATGGTCATATCTTGAGCTGACTAGAGTTGATCCTAGGGTCTGCTAGCATCAGATCTATCTTGACCCTTCCATGAAGCCACGAAGATAGCCACAAAGATGGTTGAATCCCAAACTAAAGCATATCGTAAAAGATGAAATCAAAAAATTGCTAAAGGCGGGGTTCATCTATTTTGTCGCCGATAGCGAATGGGTTAGCCCACTCGTTATTGTGCCCAAGAAAGGTGGTAAGTGGAGGGTCTATATTGATTTTCAATTGCTCAATATGGTAACCTTCAAGGACCACTTCCCACTCCCATTTTTGGACCAGGTGTTGGACACCATCGCAGGACACCGTTACTACAGCTTTTTGGATGGTTATAGTGGTTATAACCAAATCCAAATAGCACTAGAAGACCAAGCCAAAACAATGTTCACAAGTCCATGGGGGACTTCTGCATATAAGAAGATGCCCTTTGGCCTATGTAATGTGCCTGCTACATTCCAACACCTTGTCCTAAGCATCTTCCAGCAAAAAATTAGCAATGGTGTAGAAGTCTTCATGGATGACTTCTCCACCTATGGGGCCACATTCGAGCAAGCATTGGACTATCTGGAGCAGGTTCTAAAGAGGTGTGTAGACACTAATCTACGACTTAATTTGTAGAAGAGCCATTTGATGGTCCAAGAGGGCATTGTGCTAGGGCATCGCATCTCACAAACAGGGATCAACGTAGACCTTGAAAAGATCAGGGTCATCCAAGGAATCACCCATCAACCAAGTACTGTCAAAGATGTTCGGTCATTCCTTGGCCACATTGGTTACTATTGGTGTTTCATTGAGCACTTCTCAAAGATCAGCAAGCCATTGGTAGAACTTACAAAGAAGGACACTCCATTCATCTAGACCAAGGAATGCAAGTTGGCATTCCAAGCGCTGAAACAGAAACTCATAGAAGCTCTAGTTCTATAGGCACCTGATTGGTTTAGACCCTTTCACATTATGATGGACGCCTTCAACTATGCCTTGGGAGCCGTGCTTACACAGTGTGACAATCAGAAACATCCATATTATATCCACTGTGCAATCCGTAGCATTGTGGGTGCTTAGCTGAACTACACCACCACCCAAAAGGAGTTGATGATGGTGGTGTTTGCCTTGGACAAATTATAGCACTATGTGCTTAGATACAAGGTGTTTGTACACATAGAAAATAGTGCTATATGGTTCCTAATGAACAAACCAATGGTGAGCCCCCACATAATCCAGTGGCTGGTGATTCTTTAGAAGTTTGATCTTACCATGGTAGATCGGAAGGGAACCAAGAATGTGGTTGCTGACCACTTGTCTTGGTTGCGATGGGATGATGCAGAAGAGGAGGAGTCCTTATCCGACCAGTTTCCAGATGAACTCCTCTTCACAGGCTCAGTTGATCCTCCAGTACCCAAGGAATCCACTTGGTTCAATCGCATCCTCACCTACCTCAGAACCCAGGAGCTGCCAAAGGAGTGGAACCATCGGCAGAAAAAACAGTTTCTCCATAAGGCCAAGCATTTGATAGAAATTAACGACCAGCTTTACAAGGTGTGCATAGATGACTTGGTTTGATGGTGTGTCCCTGATGACGATATACTACGCATCCTCCAAGATGCTCATGAGGGCCCTTGTGGGGGCCACTATGCTGGACGTCGAATGACATTAAAATCCTGCTTGTAGAGTATTATTAACCTACACTTTTTAGGGATGCATAGTGGTTCACCTACTCTTGCGAATGATGCCATAGGGATGGTGGGATGACGGCACAGTTGGAGGGACCTCAACAGTGGATCCAACAACTAGAACCCTTTGAAATTTGGGGTATTGACTTCATGGGGCCCATCACTCCCTTGTCAAATGGAAAGCCATACATCATCATGGCTGTGAACTACTATACAAAGTGGGTAGAAGCAGCAGCCATTGTCAACTATTCTTCCAACACAGCCACATGATTTGTCCACTAATAAATCGTTACCAGGTTTGAAGTGCCATGTGCACTCATTTTTGACAATGGGACTCACTTCACGGGTGTCACTTTTCGGAAACTGATGCAACGCTTAGGGGTAACACATAAATTTACAACACCCTATTACCCCCAAGCCAACGGGCAAGCCGAAGTCACCAATAGGGAGATCACCAAGATCCTTACTTGAACCATTAGCAAATATAGGAGGGATTAGAGTACCAAACTCAATGATGCCCTATGGGCCTATCACTTAACTTGGAAACTTCTTGTTGGGTACTCTCCCTATGAGTTAGTGTATAGAAAGTTGCCAACGCTTCCAATCCAAGTAGAACTTTGGACACTATCCACAGCCAGTGACCTCGGCCTTGACCTACTACTAGCACAATGTGAATGATTGATCAATTTAAGTGTGCTCAATGAGAACCGATTAGTGGCCCTATCTTCAAATGAAATCCACAAGGCCTATAATAAGAAACGACATGATCTTAGGATTCGAAAGGTCACATTTAGGTGTGGAGACAAGGTGTTGTATTGGAACCCCTCACATGTATCCCAACTGACCAAGTTTCAAACACTGTGGGAGGGACCTTATATTATCTTTGAAACCTTCCCATTCAGGGCCTTGCTTATCGACAAACCTGAGGACCCCACCAGAACACAGTTAGTCAACCACCAACAACTAAAACCTTTCCGTGAACTCCACTCAACTAGTGCAACCACCTCGCCATCACCCGGTTAACCATGTTCCATTTTTTGTGTCTCCTTCTTTCCACTCAGTCGTGGAGGAGATCATCATCCCTGCTGATCCATTTCACTCCACCCCTCACCATTTTGTCATTTTTTTGTTTTACACTTTTTTGTTCCACACTTTTTGTTTTACATTTTTTTTGTTGTTTTACACATTTTTTTCACCATCGTTCCTACGTTTGCACATTATTTAAACATTTTTTCCTTTTCTTTACTTATTTACTTAATTTTTGTTTCTTTGTGTGTCTTTCTTTTTTTGCGTAATCGCTAATACGTCATCGTATTATCTTCAAGTGTCTGGCATGGTCGGTTTTTGTATGATGGGTACTGTAATAGTCTTCCTTGTTATTTGGCTCCCGCCATTGCATGGTTGTCCTTGGATTTTATGTTTTTTTTTTCACTTCATAAACTCGGTAGTGAGTCCATGTCATTCACCCATTCAACCACTTCATGGTTTTCCTTCTATTGGAAGCATGCAACCCTTTCACTTAAAAACATTTTAATTAATGTGTGACTTGTGTAGTTCCCAGACTCGGGAATGACCCACTGGTTGAATCGGGTGTGACTTCAAGGGGAATGCTTTATTCATCGTTCTGTTATGTTCCCTAGGTTGCTGGTGTGCCCTTACGGATTTCCTACCACTCCAAGTTTCTCTCTCCATGGAAGCTTCTGGAAAGTTCAACCTTGCATGGTATGGTCCTCATCGAAAATATTCACAAAAGCAAATATATATATATATATATGAGGATTCAAAGCACACCCCTTGGTCGAATGCATGCACACACACATGGGACTTTGCATGGTGTGGTTCCCCTTAACAAAAGAACAACAAAAACTAACAATCACCTGGTGGGAATTCAAATCACACTCCTTAGACCATCTCTAATGGGCCACAAGCACTAGTTATGGGACTTCCTTGGGCCCCTCTAACTTTGTCCCATTTCCCTTCCTTCTTCTCATGTTTATTGAAGTGGTGGTTCTCTGTGGGGTCATTCTTGCTTCCTTGGGGGATGGCCAAGACTTCGTCTATTGCTATGATGTCACTGACTGCGGATGGTTTTGGGTCTGACCTTAGGAAAGGTTCTACTAGGTCACTTAACCACACTCGCACATGGGATTTTATGTGACCAATGATTGGAATTTCCATCCCGTTGTCTCTCTCTCCACCCATTTCTCTCCATCACTCACCTCACTGCCCATTTTATGTTTTGTCAATTTTTGTGGTCTCCTTGGATTTCTCATGTCTTGGCAGGCTCTTTTGGATTGGAGTCATAACTGGCCAACACCAATTCTTGGCTCCTAGGCCCATGGACCCTGGTGTTGAGGGTATGCAAGGGCTACGAAGGTTGTTGCCTACTATGGGGAGGACCCACCTACATATTCCTGGTTCCACTAGTTACGTCTCGCATCCTTTGGATTTCTTGGTTGATTATTTTTGGTGTCCCATCGTTCGATTTCTTCCTCGTGTAGTTCTTTTTGAGTCACATTTTCCAATTTTTTTGTCTCTTTTTCATGCTCAATTACCTTCCTCATGTCCTCAGACATGACTGGGCCTCTGATGCACTTCAAATGCCCTAATTTGGCTTTTCAAATTCATCATTTCGGGTTTTTTCTAGGTTGGTCAATGGGTGTACAACACTGCATATATAGGGCCCCGTCGATGTAGCACCTAACCCTTATATATACACCTGTTACGCTTTGACATTTACATCATTTAGCGTCCAAATTGAGGGGAAGTTTTGCCATTTTTTCTGCCTATCCCTTCCCAATGCTCCTACATTCCATCGTGTGTCCGCATCAATTGATCCTTGCCTTTTCAGCAACTGAAGGTATGCTACCAGTTGTGGGGGGTGGTGCCTTTGTGGAATTAATTAGTTAGTTAATTAATTGGTTAATTATGAAAAATTTGGCCCTAACCCATAAATTAACTCTCCGAAAGACTTAACGGTGTGCTTGTGCCAATAACATAACTTGGTCAAACTGAGAAGGTATATATGGACCATCTTAAGCTACTTATGGATGGTCTAATGGGCAGTTATGTTTGATTGTAGATGGCACCCAAACCGAGGCACCCAAGGGACGAAGGACCATGACAACCAAGGGACAATTGCCCATGCACGGGAAGGGGGTGAGGTGTATAATCACCAGAGCATGCAGAGGGCTCTCATCCAAATGGGCCCTTCCGTGAAAGACCTAATGTGGAATCTATTCATCAGATTCCCGAAGAGGAGATTCTTGGTGAGCAATCGTTTGGGGATGAGACTCCTGGGATAGCATGACGGCTTGAGGTCACCCTAACCCAAGCCTGCCTTGATGCTATCACGCTGTGCGAGATGGAATGCATGGTCCTTCAAGAGCTAAATTTTGGACCATTCCTTGAGAATGCACCAGAAGAAGTAAGGCTCCAACTGTAGAACTCTCCGATGTGGCCAATCATCACAACCAGTGGTGAATGGTACTTAGGAGAAACTTATCTCTTCTGGACGAATCGACAACTAGGTTCTAGAGTACGAATCAAAGACAATTATGTCTCTTACTCTTTAGAGGCAATAGCATAGGTTCTGGGATTGCCCAAAACTGTGATAGATGTGGTGGAAATTCCAAAACAAGCCTATCTAGAGGTAAAGGCGGAATGGACCAAATGATGTTATGGGGTAGATTGCAAGGAATTTGGCTCTCTAACCATGATGGAGAGGGTGTACTCAAAGATCACATCTTACCACCTAAACCTAATGGTAAGACCTAGTAAAATCATAGCCTTCTCCGCTTGTGCATGTGCTACCTTGAGTTGGAAATTCCCAATGAGTCTTCCACAGTTGCTATTTTTGGAGATTAAAAAGAGGTTCGCTAAGAAAAAACGTGGAAGAAAAGCTCTTTCCTTTCCCTACCTAATGTAAAAGTTTTGCAAATGGGTAGGGATAGCACAATATTCCAATGATGTATTTTGGCATGCCCCAATTGCCTCATGGCGAGAGATGATGAAAGATAAAACTCCTACCGCCACACAGACAGAGGAGGGGCAGCAACCACCTCCACCACCTACATAAACAATGCTGCTAGGCTTGCAAACCATGACAAAATACATCCGCGAGATCTAAGAAATGCTCTTGAGCTAGCAAGAAAAATTCAGTAGGGCTGGTGGAGGAGAAGACCCTTCGGTCTATCGCGTTGCCATGAGCCACCTAGAGCAAGTGGCTCAATCAGTTAGCTTTCTTGAAAGGGTAGGGCCGATATTCTCCACCACCTAAGCATAAGTTCCAACCAAAATAGATCCAATCATTCGAGTTGTATCAACCTTAACTCAATAGTTATTCCTCGAAATCTCAGGGAATGCTGCTACCTTCTGGGTATACTTGGAAGATGGTGAAGAGGTGACGATCCTGGTGATGCAGCACCAGGGACAGGAAGTTATGGCCAATGTTGTTGCTGACATAATAGCTATGGCTCTTAATGCATGGGCAAAACCTGTACAAAAAATTCATGGACTACAAGATGTACATGTGTCTACAGGAACTTCATGTAGCAAGATTGATGTAGCCCAACATGAAGAGTTGTTGGACCGACTGGTGGGAACTGGGCAACCGCTTCCGGATGTCTTCGACCTTTCAGACAACATTACTGCAACCCAATTAGAGCTGCTCTTAGTAAGGGGCAAGAGCCTCATTTTAGAAGGGCAACTAGAGGCTACTCAAGCCACTTGTCAGTGCTTGGTAATAGAGGTAGCCCAATTAAGAGCCCAACTTGCTGATCCAGCAATTCTCGACTGCAACATCACCAGGGATGAAGCTTTTCAATAGCTTCAACTTAGACTTCAGATCGTTGAGGATGTGTAGGAGACGGTGATCCTCGACAAGTCTGTGGTGGATGCCTGAGCATATCACCTAGACAAGGACTTGGTAGAGGTTCACCAGGAGAATGTGTGGCTGACCACAGAGGTTCATCGCCTGTGCAATGTTGGTGCAGAAAGTGAACATATGAAAAATTTTATCCACCAATAGCAAGAAGAACTAGCCAGGGTGAACGCTGATATAAGAAGGTTGGCTACTAAAAATTGAAAT
>MNCI01034460.1:0-42678 GCA_015680685.1 Gnetum montanum | reverse complement strand
GCAATAGTAAGCATGGAACTTGAGGTCCTCCGCACAAGTTTTAAAGGAAAATGTACCATCGCGGAGGACCTGGGCCAAAAAATGAATGACTACTAGCAGCTGTAGGCATTAATTCGAGCATTTGACATCGAACACAAGTAGTTCACAGCCTAGTTTGTCAACCTGAAAGAACTCCTTCCAGCACTGCCATTCCCTTGGGAAGATCTAGTTCCAGCACACATTGGAGAAGCTGCTTGGACCGTGAACAACCCCAGAAGCAAAGAAGAAAAGATGAGGGATCTCTTAGAGGCTTTCCTGCTACCTCTAGAGGTGGTAGCTGTTGCAGGGCAATCGTCATCTGTGCTGCCGCCAACGCATGGGCTAGAGGCTGGAGAAGGTCCATCAGAACCACCACCCCCAGGGATAGCGTGATCTTCTCCAAAAATTTTGTGCATCATCCTACACAGCAGAGGCTCCAGGACCAGTGAGGTGTTCAATTTTGTCTCTGAACTTCACCATTTTTGTAATTTTTCCTCCTCTGTAACTCATGCACTTGGTCAAATTCATGTTGTGTCATATGCGTGTCATGTATGTGTTTAAGTTATGTGTGTTGTAAATAAGAATCCATACCTTCCAAATTGTAAAGTAACTCGAGGATGAGTTTTTGCTCAGTCGTGGGGGTATGATGAAGTGTCATTAAGTCAATTCATCGACTGGGCTGTGTATACGCAGCTGCATTGATGCGGGCCCATCGACGTAGCCTCCCTGCATCAACGTGGCCCCGTTTATGCAGCTGCCTATCTTGGCTTATAAATAAGAGGGCCTTTCGCCTCATTTAGGCATCTTTGTAGTAGTTGTAGCGAAGCTCTTACAGTTTGTTCCCGTAGGAGATAAAATATTTTCCAAGTGTCTATAGCAAGTGTAAGAAAAGTGATCGGCTCTTTATTCAAGCGTTGATGTATCTGAGCCCATTGACATGACGGCAATAAAGACTAACTATTCAAGAATTCCTTGCAGCATTTGGACTTAGCTATTTTATGCATTCAATAGTTTAAAATTTTTATGCTTTATTAGCTACTTGTTAATTACTTAAGTTTCTTTTATTATTATTTCAATCGCTATCGCTCATTCGTGCTTTGTAAAGGCCATAAGTACGACCATCTTGAACGTAATTCAAACACTTGGTAAACCTAGTGATGCTTAACGTCTGGTAACCTCAAAGAGTTAGGAGATGCTCAAAACATGCTTATAAGATGGGACCAGATACTTATGTTAGGAATAGTTAGGATTTAGATTAAGATAATCTTAGATTAATTAATATTCTAGCCTTTCTTTACAAGATAAGTTAGCTACCAAAGGATAAACAGAAAACTATAAAAATCATTAGCCTTAGTCTCACTTAACCATCGTAAACAGAACCTCACAAGTGAGATTAGGATGACAGCGACTATTCTAACCCAAGGCTTCACTAGTTAGAGTCTCGTGTATGTTAAGTGCTTACAGTCTGCGGATTTCGACCGAGTCACGCATGAACGCTCGTGATTCGTATGGTTGGGCGTAGGGGTACCTAGCCGCTCATCAAGTATGTTATGCACAATTATTACTTCTAGGACTACCATTCCACTAACATACAACACAGGAGAGATCAACATTAGGAGAAGCATCATGAGTCTATGAAGGGAAAATGATTCACCAACCCCTCATTCTTGCTAAACCAAGACAATAATCAGGGTTCTTTCTCTAAAGGCCTTCAACATGAAAATTATCCATCCCTAATTACTAATGATGGTGGTGTGAACCTAAATCTACATTCTACTATCAACATTTTGGGTTCAAGAAAAGATGGAAATCAAGGCAAGGGCTTGGATAAGCATCTAGATAATAATAAATCTAATGAACATGGCCATGACAACTAAAGGATAATTGGAAAACACCATGATAGTGGCAGTCCTCCTCCCTCTTCATCCTCTTCATCCAAATCTCTTTATTCTCCTTCTTTTGATTTTGAAAGATGCCATAGAAGGAATAATCGTAATGGAGGTGTGTAACAGAATAATAATATTGATCACCATGCCCACAATAATCAAAGGGCTAATAGAGGAAATCATCAATGACAATGAAATAATGATGATGAAGAGCATTTATTAGCAACTCGAAGCATGCTTAACATTGTAGAGGTAGTTAAGATTCCAACTAGGCATGTGAAAGATAGTTGGATCAAGCACTTAGACATGACCAATATCCCAAGATTCGAGGGGAAGTATAAATCCAATCCATAGACACATCTACAAGCTTTCCACAATGCATGTGCCTTGTAGAACACTGAAAATGATTGGTAGAAACTCAAACTCTTCCCCAGGACACTCATTAAAGACAATGAAAGCTAGTACTAATCCTTAGAGCTAGAATCCATTTGTAAATGGAGTACAATGCTTGATCTATTCAATGACAAATACCAGACATATTGTAGAGTGTCTAATCTAAGAAGGCAAATATAAGGCTAGAAATAGAAAACACACAAACCCTTGGATACCACCATGGGTAGATATTATTCTCTTGTACATTGATGCCCTAGCCATGGTTATTCATAGAGGGAATAACTCTACCACATTATAGATGGGCTTAAAGTAGAGACCAGAAGAGCTCTTGGGGTATGCCCAAGTGAGAGTATCTAAACTAAAAGCTTATCAGATACAAAGGCTAATAGAGTAGGTTGCAAAAGAAGAAGGTGAGTTGCAGAAAAGGGAAAGTGCATAAGAATATAATAGGGACCCTTCCATAAGGAAAAGGGAGGTTTGATTCTATGATAAGGAGGAGTCACCACTTGATGAAGTGGTGAACAGGAAAACCTTGCCTATCCAAAAATCTATTTTTGGAATTTTGGGAAAGGTTTATAAATTATGGAACTCTTTGGATAAAAATTTCCAAACTACTATGTAGATTGTTGAAACATCAAAAGAGTAGAATAGTAATCATAACTATAGGAGCTGAAAAAAAGTTGAACGTGCCTACCAAAGAGGTAAGGGCAAAGTTGCTGTAGTAGAAGAAGTTATGGAGATAGACTCTGATGATGATGATGGTTGTAACATTTATCAATATGAACATATGAAGGGATGTTACCCTATGGTGTCACACTTACAAGAGTCTGGGATGTACTGGCTGAATCTTGACTAGCACGTAGGCAAGTAGCTAGATGATTACCTTATCCTCAAGGCAATCCAAGGTAGTTCCACTAGCAATAATAAGTGTATTATCCAAGTGGAGCTCCATCAAAACTATATGAGTAATACTAGCAATGGCACCAACCATAGTCATGGGGAGTGCCACCACCAAGACAGTAGTACCCTTATAGGCAACCAGATCCATACAAGTACTATGTTCAAAAACTAATTCCCCTATTGCTGTAATAACGAAATGCTACAAGGGTTGTAAATTTACAACTGGTCTTCCAACCAAGTGGTTTCAATAATCATTTCAAGAAACAACCATTTTTCCAACCCAATATACCTTCCAAACCCTCACAACCTAATGTGTCTAGTGTAACGACAAAAAACGTTGGTTGCTGGAAATACCGAATGAAAGTCCGTGTACACAGTTCTAACCCCAAATCTGTGCAAGGACCGTGCTGGAGAGAAAATGAATCCGAGGTGCCCTGAACGGTCTTGTCGATCAGACAGGGACTTACTTTTTCAGCAAAATTTTGGTAATAATTTGATGGCAAAATGAGGATTCTTTATAAGGTGATGCAATATTGTTAATCCCAAAAGCAATTGAAAATAATGTAAATAATTTAGCTGAGATTGCCAAATCCGTATAACTAGGATGCAAGGGATTAGATTTTGTAGGGAATATGATTATAAGATTTGGGATTTAATTTATGAAAATAATATATTTGATACAATGATTTCAGGCAGGCTTCGGTTTAGACGAAGCACATGCCTGTAACAAGAAAGTTATCTAAAGATGAAACAAGCGAGGATCAATCTACCTTGTTCTAGCCAATCTGAGCGCAAGGAAGTCAGACCCAGGGGAGAATATCCAGTAGCCGATTGTTTATGATCAAGAGTTCTTGCCAATCACCTCCGATGTTCTCACGATCGCTAATTCTCTTTTGCTCTTTTTCCAATCTTGAAAGAGAAAAATTTTGCCCCTCTTTGATCTTCGTCAACTGGAGCATTTATAAAGCTAGGGTTAGGAGGAAAACACAGTTTAAGTGACGCATGTCCTGAACTCATAAGATGCCGTTGACTCAATGTGTTGTCATTGAAGCCTGCGACGCTATGCCACGTAGCGCATCGTAAACTACCCTTGTGTGGGCTTTGGCAATAGACTATCCTTTGATTACGCTGTAATACACTAGAAAGCGTATTGTGGCGTATGAACTACTAATGTATGAATTGTGCTTGTCGTTACTTGCATTACGCTACATTACACTACATTACGCATCATAGCGTAATTCAGCGTAAAATAATGAAACCACAAAAGTTGAAGTATTGTTGCCGTGCTTCCTCTATTTCTGATCAATCCCTTTCGGGGTTTTATTACTCTGCATTGCGTACCACAGCATAATGGCCCCCCTTAGCCATTTTTTGATGCCATGGTAGACTGTCTTTGATATTATGCTATGTATAGCAGCATTACGCTATGTCATGTAATGTACTAAATGTTGAGATTTTGGAACATAGAAAACTCGCAAAGTGGAAGACTTGCTGTTGTGAACCCATCATTTTTTTTGTCTCCTAAAGTTCATCTATACTATGTTGCGCCTTGTTGTGACTCCCTGACTGGGTCGCTATATTTTGCCGAACCGTCGAGACTTCGAAAATTTTATGGTGTTTCAATGGCCCCTCTTTGTTGATGTTTAGAGGGCTTGCCCGAAAGACGTCAACAAAGAATACGAAACACCAAAGAGGTAAAGGCACCAACAACGTTCGTTGGAGATTACTCAAATGTCGCTTTGTCAAACCTGGGAGTGCCAAGGTAGGGTAGGGAAGAAAGCATAGAAGGGATTTTACAGGAGTAAAAGGAGGGAGGTTCGGGGAAGACTCAAGCACGTGAACATGAAACTTTTGCGAATAAGTTATAGTGTCCTTTCGCGAATGTATTTTTGAGAGGTGAGTTGCGTTACGCCAGTACATGGACATGAAGATGCGAAAGAGTGTTGCTTGAATATTCATGCTCTGTACAAGCAAAGCAAGAGGTAATAGTGGTCATGAGGACAAAGGAAGGGGACAACAAAATAATGGATCGAATGGAGGGAGAGGTAGGGTTTGCACTCCTAGGTGGCTAGACTAGTTTGAGCAATCGCTTTGGGACATTGCGACACCTTACCTGCTAATGAATGCACTCTCGATCAATGCCGTCGTAGCAAGTAACCTACAAAACATAGCAAAGAGCAGAGCGTAGAAGCAATCATCCTAATCGCTAAGGAGGGAGGCTTTTGAAACAAGCACCATCCAAAGCGAAAAGGAGAGCGTAGACCATGAAACAAGGACCATGATGGGAAGCAAGCATCCCAATGTTGGTGCAGCTGCCGTCGAGAGCCAGATTCATGTTACTCAAATGATTGGGCAAAGAACAAGTCAGATGAATCTGCTAGGCTGGAGCTTGGTGACAGCAATGGATGGAGGCCGTTAAGACTGCAGAAGACCACAGTTTCTTCATGGACCCAAGCGGTGAAGTTGATCCCAGGAGGTGCAGCTACAGAGCGATCATCGTAGCAACATCTCCAAGGGGTTAGTAGTATGTCTTTTAACATGTCCGAGCAATCAGAAAAATGCCGATGGGGTAACGACGATGCGTCTATCCCAATGCCTTACCTGTTCCATCTAGTAGGGATGCTGTGCAAGAATGATCACACTCGCTTGCTTCATGGATTTTCTGTTGACAAATTTCAATTTTAGATCCTGGTTGACTGTTGTTGCTAGTTTTAAGCCTCAGTAGGCCATGGTCCCGGTTTAACGTCTAGGCAGACTGCAATCTACTAGTTTTACGTCGTAGCGGATGGTGGAAGTGCTAGTTTATGGTCCCAGCAAACCGTGCTGTGGGTGTTAGTTTTATGTTATGACCCAAGGACAAGTCCATGCTAATTTAGCATCTCAGCAAACGTATGCTTACGTTGCCAGTTTCGCATCATGGCGGACGGTCAGAAATTTTGTCAGTTTAGCATCTTGGCGGACGTGTGCAAGAAGTGCCAGTTTTACGTCGTAGCGGACATGTACAACTTTGCTAGTTTTACGTCGTAGCGGATGTTTGTTATCTGAGTTTTAGCCGAGTCAATGTTCAGATGTAATACCGCTTTAGATATAGATGATTCACTAGATTTGGTAGTTCGTTGCCGTCGGTATCTTCTAACTTGAATGCTTCGTTGCCGTATGCACCGATGACCAGGAAAGGGCCTTCCTAGTTTGCAGAGAACTTTCTTACTGGTTCACGAATGGCCTTGAGAACTAAGTATCCTTTCTTGATCTGTCATTGATGCAGGTTGTGCCAATGCTTTCATCTCTGTTTATCCTGATATCTCTCGATGGTGTCAAGCGTCTGGATGCGTTTCTCCTCCACTGAATCTAAATCCACAATTCTAGAATCATTATGTTGAGTCTCATTTATAACCATGGATAGGACCATCCACAATGAAGGAACCTGTAATTCCAAGGACATCACTACTTCGGACCCATAGACTAGGCTATAGGGCATCTTGTCTGTAGCTGTTCTACACGTTGTATGATACACCCATAGCATGTGGAGGATTTTTTCATGCCATCGTTTTTTGTTAGTACTAAGCATCTTCTTAAGTAGATTGATAATCACCTTGTTTGTCACTTCTGCTTGACCATTTTCTTGCGGGTAATAAGATGAAAAAAAAGATTGCATGATACCAAGGTTATCGTAAAAAGATTTGGTTTCTGTGCTACTAAATTGTGGTCCATTGTCAGTCACAATAATCATAGAGAGCCCAAATATAGTTATAATATTATCTAAGATGAAATGGAAAACCTGTTGAGATGTGATCTTTTGTAGGGGGATAGCTTCAACCCACTTTGTAAAATACTCGGTGGCAGTGATAATGAAGCTATGTCCTGCAGAAGATTTAGGAGCGATGGGACCTATGATATCTAGTCCCCATCGTTGGAATGGCCAAGTAATCTAAGTAGTATGTAATTCGGTTGGTGACACGTGTATTAGATTTGCATATTGTTGGCATGTATCACACATCTTGACTTTGGTAAGGCAGTCTCTTTCCATGTACGACCAATAGTACCCTAGGTGTCTAATTTTAGTGGCCATCGCTCGCAGGGCTACATGTCCGCCACATATCCCCTCATGGACCTTGCTAACTATTCGCCATGCTTGATCAATATCGATGCAGGTCAGCAATATCCCATCAAAGGAGCATCTATAGAGAGTACTGTCTCAAATGATTATGTATTGCCTGACATGTTTACGCACTGCATCCTTTTGTGCATGTGTTAGCTCATGTGGTGGTTCGCCATGTAGAAGGTAAGTCTTAATGTTGTCATACCATTCTGGCATTCCTCCTGCATTTAATGAAGAAATATGCACCGCTTGAATGGTAGGATCTATACATTCTATCATCAAAGTGGGCCAAGTGGCAAACAAGCCTGGTAGCATGTTCAATGCCAGGGTGGCCAGTGCATTGGCCACAGCGTTTTCATTACGCAGCACGTGCTGGGCATCGACTGTCGCAAATTTTTTCAGGAGATATTTAGCCATATCGCAGTAGGGCTGTAGATGTATAGCCTTGCAGGCATAGACCCCCGTGATTTGATTGATGACCAGCATCGAGTCACCTCGGATCGCCAGGTGTTGAACGTTGAGTTCTCTAGCTACCAGTAATCCCTTGAGGAGTCCCTTATACACTGCCATGTTGTTCGTACAAGGGAAGGTCAGGCGGTAAGCCAATGGACGCACATCTTCAGGGGTAAGCATAATGACAGCGCAACATTGCCACCTCTAGTAGTCGAAGCTCTATTGAAGTATAACGTTACTTCGAGGCCTGTTGATACAGGGCTTAAACTATGTACATGCTCATTTGGGAATTCTGGCTGTATTGTAGCTTGATCTTTAGTGGGTGCTGTCGCTAGCTATTCAGCTATGGCCTGATCTTTGCTGGACGATTGATTGACATAATGTAAATTAAATTAGGCTGTGATAGCCTTCCAAAAAGCTATCCTGCTACTCTCATATAAGTTTTTTAAGATAGCTCGCAAAACATTGCTTTTACAGATTATGTTGACCTGACTATGGAAAAGATAATGCCTACATTTTTTAAGTGTGAAGAATAATGCCAAACAGTTACACTCTACTTCATTGTACCTTGTCTTGTATGCAAATAGGGCATGACTGAGGTAATAGATAGGGGCTTCAAACCCATCATTCCTTTTTTGACACAGTAACGCAGCTATCAACACGTCTGAGCTAGCTAGATAGATGTAAAAAGGTTGATCCCTTTGCGGTAGGAAAACCATTGGCAAATGTTGTAGCTCCTTTTTTAAATCATCAAATGTATGCTAGCAGTCATCGGTCCATTGGAAATTAACACCCTTCTTAAGAAGGTGTTGCATGAGATGTAATTTATCTGTTAATTTCGAGATGAACCACCTGATGAACTGTAGTCTGCCTTGCAACCCACGTAGTTCTTTGAGGTTTGTAGGTGGCGTTAAATCGACAATGGCTTTAACTTTATCGAGGTCGACTCAGATTCCAGTCTCTAATACCACAAACCCTAACATACATCCGATTTTTACTTCGAATACGCATTTCTTTGGGTTAAGTCGCAAGTCATGCTTAAGGCATCGTTTAAGGACTAACTCTAGGTCTTCTGAATGATCTTCAGACTTTATAGACTTGATAGCTATGTCATCTATGTAGTCGTTCAATCTCCCTAAAAGGTAGTCACTAAAGATGTATGTCATGGCCCGTTGATACATCGCCACAGCATTTTTTAGCCTGAAAGGCATCATAGTGTAACAGAAGGTTCCCCAGGGTGTCATGAATGTTGTGGTCAACTAATGCTCCGGGTTGATGCGAATTTGATTATAACCTGAGAAACCATCCATAAAGGATAGAAGTACGTGACCAACTGTTATGTCGATTAGTTGGTTGATACTAGGTAACAGGAAATTGTCCTTAATCGTAGCTTTGTTTAGATCCCGGAAGTCTATGCAGATGCGTATACCTCCCGTTTTCTTAGAGACAACTATGTGTTGGACACCCAGTTTGAGTAATCGACTGCACGAATGAAACCAGCCTGATACAACTTGGTGATTTCATTATGCACTGCTAGCATAATTTCTGGCTTAATCTTGCGTGCCTTTTGTCTAATTGGTTTGACTTGTGTGTTTAAAATTATGTTATGCTGTATTAATCTCGGGTCTAATCTCGGCATGTCTTCATATGACCATGCAAATATAGCAACGTTGTTTTGGAGCACTTGCGTTATGCCACTCTATGTTTGTTGGTCTAAAAGGGAACTAACTCTAAGAGTTTTATTCTCACCTTTGTGCGTAACCACAAGGACTTCGTCGAGAGGATCCTCGGTCACATCACCAGCCTCTAGGTCTAGAGTTCAGGCCAAATGTTCTTGTCAATCTGGGGATATTTTCGATGTTGCTATAATTGCATCACAAGGAGTAGGTTTTGTTTCTATCAGCGTGTAGTTAGACTATCTAATGGTCTCCCCGTATGGGCCTGTTAAGGCTAATGGTGCGGATAAAGCTGCATCCATTTGCGAATCGCCCTACAAAAAACGTCAAAAAAGGAACTTGTTACATTGTTTTTCTACTAATCGGTTGAATGATAAAAGTTTGTTTTTGTCTTCTTAGCATTAAAGAGGCTTCCAGTTTGAGGTCTTAGTGGACCGTTACAAATATGCCCGGTTTGTAAGATAATAACGAGCTCGGCTTCCTAGATGCTGGTGTATGAAATGAAATGAAAAGTGTAATGTGACGTGTCTAGCGTGTTGTGAAATTTGAATTTCTGTACAAACTGTAGTTAATGTGATCGGATTACGAGATGATAAATGTATTAGTTTAAGGTCATTTCAGACCACAGTCTATACGATATCAACGAAATTAATGCCCCGATCCTCGCGTTTCATGTCATATTGACACCAGCGTTTCGAGAAAGTTTCGCATCGATTGGACAGAAAGAAAAATTAGTTTCAAGAATTTTGTTTATAAATTGATGGTTCATACTCAAGACGGGTTACAGATATTGCAAATTTGGATTTTGGCTATAGCAGAAGAGGAGCAGAAGCAAGGCGTAAACAGGAGATTTACGAAAACTCATTCGATTGTAGCCATGACACCAAAGGTCAAGGGGAAGAATGCTAAACTAGCTAGGATTGACGAAGTGTAGGAGAGTCTGCAATGGGCTTTGCTGGCCAGAGTTGAGGCACGGGAAGCTACTCCACTTAACCGGTAAGTGATCGTTCGTGCTTTTGCACTATTGTCATATTGGTTGCAGCATCATAGTTGTGTACTGTTTTCCTGAATGTATATGTTACGTTGAGCGTTAATATCTGTTTACGTGGGCTGAGCTATTGTGGTTTGCGCTATTACCTTCGTCTTTGCTGTTGGAGATGAACCTCATATTGTTACAAGGGTTTAGGTAATGTTGAATAATACTGTACAAACGTTGTGTATAATCAAAAGACCTTGGTATTATATTTGTAGGTAGTGTAATAAGGGTTTTTTTCCCTTTCCTTTATTCCCGTAATAGTTGCATGTTACGTTGGAATAATATGTAGCATTGCCTTCATCGCCGTTGTCAGAGACAGACCTTGAGCTGTTGCAAGGGTTTGGGAGATTCTGGCTATGCATTTCCAGCAAAATCTGTAATTTTCTGGGAATCAGGCGAACCCTATTATAACGTGATGAATGTTTATGTTCAAATGCTTTGTCTAGTGGTAACATGTTTTCATTGTACAGTATCATGTTAAAGCTCGTCCTAATCGTTTTGGACATCATGGGCGTTCTATGCTACATGCATGTTCCTGCGGCCAATGTTCCTCCTCCTCCTGCTCATATAAAGGGGGAGGCAGTATGGTTCCGAAGAGGTGCACGGGGATTCCTACAATTTTTGCTTCGTAACTACAGCATAATTGTTTGGTCGCATCTACCAGGTAATGTAGCTGATGCTATTTTGGAGACGTTATTGGTTTGTTCAACGTAGGGCGTCTTGGGGTTCCTAATAGACGGTAGGATTGAGACTGTGCAGGTGCAAGACCGTGAACAAAGTGCCAAAGGTCTGAGGCATTTGAGTTGGATCTAGGAGGTGCCCAGATTCAACTACTATCACTCCTACAATACTCTATTCGTGGCTTGTCACCTCACAACCTATTTCTAGAACCCACCTAGTATTGTGTATTACACTGGCGAGTAAGAATCTAAATTTTTGTCGTTTCGATGTGTGTCAATGCGCTAACTGTTATCTGGATTTACGTCGAGCGTAAAGAATTTGCCCATTTTCTATGATGTAGATTCTTTATCAATGACAGCAGTCTCCTTGGCGATAATGATACCTTGTCATTGACCGAAAGGGCTATTAGTGAATTTACTGCTATTAGCAATGTACAGGCTGCTGTCATGGAACAACTAGCGTTTGAAATTCTAGAGTACTGACCCACTATGCCGACTTCTTTGCTAGATGTAAAAATTTTGGCTGGATAAGGAATGGATCTTGGATCCTCCCCTCACTATCGCCGACGTGCGAAGGAAAATCCCTCCATTTCCTTTGCCATTCGGACCTAGTAAACTTCGTTATGATGATGAATTGTGTCAATGTTATCAGTTAGCGATGATGTGTGACGTTGTCTTATTTTATTTTTTGCAATCTCGGCTTAGCTATTGTTTTATGTATGCAGTTAGGAAATCACAGGAAATCACGATCATGGCCTCCGGTCACGATGCAAGAAATATTCTTTTCCGCTACGGTGACATAAAGGAGGCACAATGCTGGCTCGGCCATAGAGTGACCCCTGCTATTTTGACCAATAACCTTCGGGAGCCTGGACTAATGGACCTGTTCTTGGCCATAACCCCTGATGTTACCACGGGCAAAATATTGACCTTAGTCAACTCCTTCAGTGAAGAAGCCGAGCGTCTTTGCGTACATGTGTGTAACGTGCACATAAATTTTGACATTGACGCTCAGCTGGTTGCTGATCTCTTTGAGGTCTCCTCCGATGGCTTTCCTATAGAGGAAAAGTCAAAGAGGAGCACCAAATGCCAAGAAGGGATAGAGGAGTGGCTAGGGGTTAAGAAAGAGGCCAAAGGGATTCTTGCCGATGGGATTGAGTTGGCGGTGGCTAACACCATTTACCCCATTTTCTGAGCTCGAGCCTTCCCCAAGACACTCTCCCAAGGGAGATTCCTCACTATAGAATAAGCTCGCATTATGTGAGAGGTCATGGAGGAGGGGACGTGATTCAATTGGGCTAGCTATTTTGCCNACACTCTCCCAAGGGAGATTCCTCACTATAGAATAAGCTCGCATTATGTGAGAGGTCATGGAGGAGGGGACGTGATTCAATTGGGCTAGCTATTTTGCTGAAGTCCTATGCATTGAAATGGTCAAGCTTCGCAAGAAGCTTGAGTCCCGTTTCAATGTGCATTTTGCTTTTTTCATAGCTTGCTTCCGGCGCTTCGTCGAGTTTCTGGTTGTCCAACAGGATGGAGTCTGGATGCAGCAGGACTACGACCAAATTTCTAAACCATGAATTTCCCATATTTTCGGCACCCTCTAGTCATAGGACCCTCCTGAAGGGATCGGGGAGTCGTTATCTGTAACGACTAGGGACATGGTGACACCTTGAATGCGGGGTCCAGACAGCATGGGTGGGGCACTCCCTTCCTATACTGGCGATGCATTGAGGGGGAAGCACCTAGCGGCTGAGATAGTGGACTTGTCGGTGCCTCGGAAGAAGCCTCGTTTGATCGAGGAGTCTACCGAGCCAACAAGTAGTGCAAGGCAGAAGATGCAGGTCAAATTTCGGAGGAGTAATCCTCCAGCAGGTAAGCAAAGGAATGTGCTAAGGGTTACATCCATGTTGCGTATAGACACTTTTATGTCACAATTTATTGAACTAGAGTAGAATTTCATGTTAACTAAAAACGTTATGTGCAGCGAAGGAGAGGGTTGTACAAAGGTTAACCCCTGAAATGGGGGCTATGGTTTTGCGGTGCTAAGAGACCTCGACCTTGGAAGAAGAGGCTGCAGCAGTTAATCAAGCGAGTAGCGCGTAGATTCTTACGCACGAGAAAGGAGTAGCCGTGGAAGATGCCAAAGTTTCTTCGGCCCAGACAAGAAGAGGTAAATGATTTGTAACTCTGTTAGGCTAGCTTTTATAACGTACTCGACTCTAGGCAATTGCTTCTAAAAGTCATATTTGTCATCGTAATGTTTCAATTATGTCTTCATATGGAACTTGTTCTGCATAATAGGTGACCAGGACGTGCACATGTCAACGGTGGTGACTCAATCCTGGGGCAAATTTTTTGATAAATTCACCTTTATGGAAGGGGTCGTTCAAGACATGATCGGCTGCTTGGAGCAAATTGATCCTGAAGCAGGTACATCATGATCATTACGCAGAAGTTGTTCCATTGTGGTATTGTGTTATCTAGTTATGCCTAATCACCATGCTATGTTATTAGGAGCTCGCCTCAGGTGGGATCCGTCGGAGCCTATTGATCTAGACACCACCGAACCCTCCTCGGAAAAGACTGTCATGCCACGTAGCATTTATGATGAAATGTGTAAATGTGCGGTACGCTTGACTCGCTCCTTGTGGGAATGTGAGAGCATAAATGAGGATCTTTGGAAAAGATTGCAAAGGTTGGAGAAAGAGAGAGTGGCTCTAGGTGATGAAGTGGGGCACTTGAGGTCTCAAAATGAATTCCTGCAAGATCAGGAGACGGGCAACGAGGACTGGCAAAAGGCTGTTATAGACTATGCCCGTTATTGGACGATAGTCCGAAACAGCGTCTAGACTAGCCATGAACTGGTCAAGCAGCAGATGCAAATGGACCTCCTAGCTCAAAAGAATCAAGACTGGAAGGACTATAGCGCAAGTGTGCAAGAATTGGGGCAGACACAAAAATATCATAAACATGTCTATAAGCGGGAGTGCGCTGCCTACCATCAATAGTACAGGGACTCTGCCATTGAGGCTTAGTCTCTTCGACTATTCCTTGACGTTATTGGTGCTTCCAGTGCATTTGAAATGTTCCAGGAGCAAGTGACAGTGAGCGCCTCTCCAGAAAGGGAAATGACTCTTCCTGGAGGAGAGAGAACCATCCCTTCCTTCTTCCCTAAACCACCTCGCTGGACTCCTGTGGAAAAGGGGAAGATGAAGGCCAGAACTATTCTAGGAGATGGGTTTTAGTCTAAGCTTACCGAGGACAAAATTATGCAACGTCTGTGGATTGGCTTAGAACAAATTCCATTTGCTACTGATGCAGGACCATCACAGGTGAGTGTTTTTTTTATTATGCCTTTTGTCATATCTAGTTTTGATTGTGATGTCAGTATACATGTTATGTATGATTACAGGAATGACCTAAGGAGGTTCCTCAATGAGGCGAGCGTAATGTGGATGATGGTCCTCAAAAAGGGGGTTTGCAAGGGATAGAGCTTAATGGTGGTGATCAACGCCATGGAAAACAACTTCATATAGAAGAGCCTGACAGGGAGGGCCACCTTCATGAAGAAATGCTACCTAAAAAAGGTGGCCCCTATGAGGACGATTTGCTTAGGGTGGAGATTGAGCTGAGGGACATGGGTGACAGTGAGGACAAAGGAGACGCATAACGTGGCTATATTGGCCACAGTTTGTTTTTTTTAATGATGAGAAAGACAATATTTTTTTCTTTGAAATTTCAATGCAAATTTGGTCTAAGTTGATGTTCTTTTTTTGTTACTGTTCTCGCTTTATGCAAAGTGTAAATTAGTAGGTTTTGATGTCATGAGAAATGGCAGATAGTTTTAGGTGTATAGCGTAAATGAAGTTACTAGTTTAAAGTTATTGCAGGCTACTGGACAAATCGGGTGCAAAGCGTAAAGAAGGCAACTAGTCTTGGGCCATTTCGGGCCTTTGACTAGTTCAAGCGTAAACTGTGATTTAAATAGGTAGTTTAAGGCCATTGTGGGCCATGGGTAGTTTTAGGACATTCCCGACCGTGTATAGTTTTAGGCCATTTCGGACCGTGTATAGTTTTAGGCCATTTTGGGCCGTGTATAGTTTTAGGCCATTTCAAGCTGTGAGTATGTGGTGAAGGGATAGTGTAAATATCACTAATTCGTCAATTTTAAGCCTTGGTAGGCTGTGATTAGTTTAAGGCCATGTCGGGCCTTGTATAGTTTTAGGCCATTTCGGGTCATGGGTAGCACACATGATTAATTTTAGATAAAGTTAAGAGCGAAAAAGATAACTAGTAGTGGCGTAAAAACATAAGCGTAAATGAGAACAGCTGGTGGAAGCAAAGGTGGGATAGCATGATGAAATTAAATATGCATAAAATATATGGTAATCAGATGACTCGATTTACTAGCTAGCCCTGTAATTGTTTCTTGATCACTTTTATTTTTGGTGATGCGTAAAGACGAGGGGATTTACCATCCTTTTCCTTCACATCACACTCCTCTTCTGGGAATGGTAGCTCAGCCCGAGTTAGGCTGTCATCAGCCACTGTTTTGGCTTGTTCGAGTATTTGGATAGGGGACTGATCTTCAGACATTTCGATTTCTGACCCCTGCTCTGTTTCTATGTTATTAATAGTTTGAGGGGTTATTTCATCACCATGGATAACCACCTCTTCTCCTGCATAGGGCAGATGGATCTCTTGATGTATATGTGATGAAACTGCCCTTAGTTGAGCTAACCAAGACCTCCCTAGGATCAAGTTGAAGGCAGGCATCTCTTCGACAACAATGAAGGTTGCGTTTGTGGGAAATTACTCCCCCACCATGAAGTTGATGTGCACAGTGCCTTTGACTTGCACCCGTGCCCCGTTAAACGAATTTAAACACGACATGGTGGTAGGACTGATCTGATCGATCAGACCTAGCTTATCCACTATGGGGTAGGGGATTACATTAGCGGTAGCCCCATCATCCACATGTACCTTCCGAATTTGGTGTTGACCAACTCGAATGGTGATGAACATGGGCGCTGTTGTCACATGACCCTTTTCTGGGTCATCCTTAATGGATTCGTCACGAAAGGTCAACAAGGAAGGCTGTGGTTTCTCAGCCACGAGAGGAAGCATAATGGAATGAATCGCTTCTTCATCCATGGACAGGCCTTTCTCCACAGGTATGGACGTTAGCATGCGAACCATAGCCTCACGATGTTTTTGTGACATCATGAGTAAGTCATAAAGGCTTAAAGTTGTATTTTGTTAGAGCCTGTTTGACTTACGTAAAGGCATTGAAGAGATCCCACCCGCGATCTGGCTGTTTGTCATCCTTTTCCTCTTCCATTCTCCTAGGAGACAAATTTCTTGGGGAGGAGTGATATTCGGTCGAGGGATGTGCTTCTTTCTACTAGGAGTAGATGGTTGCATTTGCTTAACTTCGCCATCTTTAGAAAATGGGGCCAAGGGTACAGAGGTGAGGGGTTTAGGCTTGGGAAACCCTAGCGTAAGACGATCCTTGGCCGTACCGGTTGTCATACCTCCTTCTCTTCTTTCATTAAATTGGGATCGGGAGTTTGACTTGGAGGTTTGCCCTTGTGTAGAAGGGGTTGTCGATGGTTTTGGCACCTTGATGACAAAGGGGGCCTTAGGCATAGGCACGGGCTGGCCCGCGGCTTTATCGATAGTGGGTTGTTGAGAATTTGTCTGAGAAGGGGCTCGAAGGATAAAAGGTGGTCATGGAGCACCACTTGTCGATGCTATTGAATCCGTTGTTCGGGGAGAACGAGGACGCGTTCGTAGCACGAAAGATTGTTTCAGCTATGCCTGATTATTGTCCTCTGCTCCTACCATGTTAATTGTGTACCCTGCGTTATTTGCATTTAACGGGTCTTGGTACACATGCAGGGCTTGGTTTTCCGGGCAAGGTGGACTACTGCTATCCAAGATCAGGTCACCTTGATCGATCATGCGTTGAATGTCATCTTTCAACGTCCAGTAGTAATCTATTTCATGACTGTACAATTGATGGTAGTCACAGAATCGATCTAACTTAATGTTTTTGGGCACTAGCAATTCATTAGGTTGGGCCAAGGAGGGATTCTTGAGTAATTCATAGTGGCACCTGTGATGTTTCAGGGCCTCCTCAGACATCGCCTTGTGTCGGATGTGACCGGTTCCCAATAATTGCTTTAGAAGTTCTGAAGGCTTCACAGGTAGAGTTGCGTAATTTGAGTGATCTTTACGCTCAAACTTTGGCCTCGGTTCTGAAGCTTCTTTAGGGGTAGAAGGATTTTCTTGATTAACGACATTCAAGCTAGTTGTTGGTTCAGTAGGCTCTGCAGGCGTTTTCTTGTTATTGTTCCTTTTCTTGGCCCCTTCAGCAACCGCCACAACTGTAGTCGTCGTGGCTTTGCCTTTGTCTTTACCTTTGTTGTGAGTATTCTTGTAGACCACATACGCCGGGTCTTTGCTAGCCTCCGCCGCCTCTTGGATGCTCTTAGTCTGAGCAAAGGCTTGGCTGAGGGAACGAGGGACAAGGTAATACAGTTTAGACTTGATAAAGTTGTTGACTGCTCCCTTGAAGATTGCCAATATGTGGGCCTCTGCGATGGGTTCGAGGATCTCGTTCAAGGTAGCGCTCCAATGCTGTATAAACTTTTGGACCGACTCGAGCAGATCTTGTTTGACTCCCATAAGCAGGTCCAGTGTGACTTCTGGCTTTAGGTTGTATTTGAAGCGAGTCACAACCTGAGTTAACAACTTTTCCAAAGTTGAAATGGAAGCATGTGGAAGTGCTTGGTACCAATCCAAAGCTTTACCTGTTAAGGACATAGCAAAAACATGGATTATAGTATGTGGCCATTGTTGCAATAATAAGGATTTTGACCTAAAAGTGACCAGGTGGGTGTTAGGATCACCTTTCCCATTGTACTTTGTGAAATGGGGAAGGGGCATCCTAGGTGGCAATGACAGGACTGGGACTATTGTACTAATAGGATCGTCATGGTAAAAATCCATGACTTGCACTATGTCAGAACCAGCTTTCTTGAGATGCTTGACCTCCTCTGTAAGGGTTTGAATAAGTTGGAAGGCTTGATCCAAACTTGTAGATGACAAGGTTGTCTGTGGAATGGTGGGTGGAGCTGCACCGGGTGGTAGAATGGAGGCAGCAGCTTGGCCGATGGTCGGTGCCATTGGGATAGTCCCTGTAGGTAGTGATGCTTGTGGCATCCACCATCCGATGGTTGGTGCGGATGGAGCTACTGCTATCGGCTGCGCTATTGGGTATGCTGTTTTTGTAGCCCGGGGCATGAGCAGCGATCCCGTAGCTAGGTTTAGCGTTTGTGGGATTTGACCTTGATGGTGGAGATGGTGGTGCATTTGCACAGGATGGGCAACAAGAGACATGTTGGGAGCCCACCATGTGGTGGCGGCAGGCTCTGTCGTATGAGTCAGAGCAAAGTTGGTGTTGTAGGTAATTGGGACGTAGGTACCATGTGTACATGTGGTGACATAGGTGTAGGCACACGATGATGCCTGCTGAGGAATGATCTATGATGGACCTTCACCCAGAAGTGTAGTTGAAGAGAGAAAATGTAAATGCGGTGAATGCGGGACTCGATTGGTATTGGATAATGTCAGAGGCATGGTAACCATAAATAATGGATTTATGCGGGACGTCGTGGAAGGAGGGGCCATGTTGAAATCAACATGACTGCCTCCTTCAGAGTGAGATTCTAGATGGTTTTGTCCGTCATGAAGCATTTCATCACAGAATAAGACCTCTAGTTGTTCTGGTGATGTCTTTTCCATCAACATTTGATCTAGGATCCACTTTTGTTGATCTGTCAGGGGTATGAAAGTGCTAGGCGTAGTAATGAGTTCCTTCCCATTGCAGTACATGAACTCATACTCTCATTTTTCCTCAAGTTCTTGTGGATACATAGGTAGGTTTGCCGCTAACTTAGCACAGAGGAAATTGTAGCTTTCCCTGCGTTGAGCTTGTTCCTCAGGCTCCTTGTTTTGTAGCTTGAGGAAGCGGCGTGATCGCACCAGACTAAGTGGTTGCTCAACCATGGGGGGCGTGACTTGCATGGTCCAAGGGTTCTCAAGGCTAGTGGTGTCAATGATAGTAGTTGATGTAGTCATTTTTTACGTGATTCGAAGATAATGACGATAAGGGTAGAGATTGGAAGGACAAAGGCGAACTAAGATAATAATCGGGGCTTTTTATCTTGTAGGATTCCAAAGGAATCGTCGAAGCAACCGATTTGCACCACAAAATTTTGTAAACAACCTCGGAGGTATTACGTTTACGTTGATTGACAATGGGTACAGACAGCTTACAAGACTACCGATAAAATTTGGATCAGATATGAAGGCCCTCCTTCTAGCACTAGAAAATTGTAACGACGAAAAACGTCGGTCGCTAGAAATACTAAACGAAAGTCTGTGCATAGAGTTCTAACCCTGGATTCGTGCGAGGACCATGCTAGAGAGAAAGTGAATTTGAGGTGCCCTGAACAGTCTTGTCGATCAGACAGGGACTTACTTAATCAGCAAAATTTTTGTAATAATTTGATGGTAAAATGAAGATTCTTTATAAGGTGATGCAATATTGTTAATCCCGAAAGCAATTGAAAACAACATAAACAATTTAGCTGAGATTGCCAAATCCGTATAACTAGGATGCAAGGGATCAGATTTTGTAGGGAATACAATTATAAGATTTGGGATTTAATTATGAAAATAATATGTTTGATACAATGATTCAAGGTGGGCTTTGGTTCAGACGAAGCACATGCCCATAACAAGAAAGTTATCTAAAGATGAAACAAGCGAGGATCAATCTACCTTGTTCTAGCCAATCTGGGTGCAAGGAAGTTAGACTTGGGGGAGAATATCTGGTAGTCAATTGTTTCTGATTTTATTTTGCTCTTTTGCCAATCTTGAAAGAGAAAAATTTTGCCCCTCTTTGATCTTCATCAACTGGAGCATTTATAAGGTTAGGGTCAGGAGGAAAATGCGGTTTAAGTGACGCGTGTCCTGAACTGATAAGATTCCATTGACTCAATGTGTTGTCGTTGAAGCTTGCGACGCTATGCTGTGTAGTGCATCATAAACTACCCTTGTGTGGGCTTTGGCAACAGATTGTCCTTTGATTACGCTATAATATGCTAGAGAGTGTATTGTGGCATATGAACTACTGATGTCTGAATTGTGCTTGTTGTTACTTGCATTACGCTGCATTACACTACATTACGCATCATAGCGTAATTCAGCGTAAAATAATGAAATCGCAAAAGTTAAAGTATTGTTGCCGTGCTTCCTCTATTTGTGATCAATCCCTTTCAGGGTTTTATTACGCCGCACTGCGTAACACAGCGTAATGGCCCCCTTTAGCCATTTTTTGATGCTGTGGTAGACTGTCTGTGATATTATGCTGCGTATTGTGGCATTACGCTATGTTGCGTAATGCAGCGTAATGTACTAAATGTTGAGATTTTGGAACATAGAAAACTCGCAAAGTGGAAGACTTGCTGTCATGCACCCATCGTTTTGTTCTGTCTCTTGAAGTTCATTTGTATTGTGCTGCGTCTTGTCGCGACTCCCTGCCTGGGTCACTAGATTTTTCCGAACCGTCGAGGCTTTGAAAATTTTATGGTGTTTCATCTAGCCACCTTGCATCTCCACCACCCTCGTCCTCTACATCAATTACATTTAAGAGCCATTCAAACCAAATGTTGCCTCAAATCCATACTATAATGTTAACCCATAATTTCTTCAATTGGATCAAGATTGAAAACCTTCCCACAAAAAGATCTAACTTGGAAAGTCCTTTTATTTACTTGTAAATCATTGGACATGAGCCATGCAAGGCTCTTCTTGATTCTGGTTTCGGTGTCAACCTCATCTCCTATGACATGTACAAAGCTTGGAACATAGCACCTCTCAAAAAGAGCAATATTTATTTGAAATTGGAAGATTAGTTGATCACTATCCATTTGGGGTTAGTGGAGGACATTGTAACCACCGTTTGTGGGTGGTCCTATCTTGTTGATTTTTTAGTGATCAAGGTAGAGAACCACAAAGGTGACTTTCCCATCATTATGGGAAGGGCTTGGTTGAGCACTATTGATGCATGAATGGGCATCAGAGACTCCTCCTTGGAAATATCCAAGGAAAATAAATTTGGATGATTAGAGAAGAAGCATGTTCCATGCATCCCATACAATGAAAAAAGGTGCAATTGCATGCACAAAATTTGGTTCATTAAAAGCACATTCATCAAAGCATGCAATTAGTATGCACATGAAACAAATATCCAAAGGTCCCTATATGTAGTAGCTACAAAATAGGAGGTAACTTAGTGGCTTACAACTAACTTTAACAATAGCACATTATGCATAGAGCCAACTAAGATCCTGACATGTGCTTATGTTGAAGGCATGGATGAACTTGAGCAAGTTCATCACCAACTCTCTAATGACAAAGATGATGATACCTGTTGGAAAGAGTTGAAAATCCCTAATAATTTTAAGCAAGAGCCCCTAGAGTTAAAAACTCTACTAGTTAGCATAGAGTATGAATTTTTAAATAATTGAAAGCCAGTTATCATCAATGAAAATCTTGCTCCTAAATAAAAAAACAAGCTATTGTAGGAAGTCAACAAATGGCCAACAACCTTTGCTTGGTTATATCCTGAGTTGACTAAAATCAATCCAATGATATGCTAGCATGGCATTTACACTAATGACCATGAAGCAAAGAAGGTAGCCACAAAGGCAATTGAACGCAAAGTTAAAGCAAATTGTCAAAGTAGAAATAGAAGTCCTCAAGGATGGTTATAGTGGCTATAACTAAATCCAAATTGCACTAGAAGATTAGGCCAAGACAACATTCACGAGTCCCTGGGGGACTTTTGCATATTGTAAGATGTTGTTTGGTCTATGCAATGACCATACAACATTCCAACACCTAGTCTTTAGTATTTTTCAATAACAGATTAGTAGTAGGGTAGAAGTCTTCATGGATAACTTCTCTACCTATGGGGCTACATTTGAGTAAGCACTGGATCACCTTGAGCATGTATTGAAAAGATGTGTTGAAACAAACCTTAAGCTTAATTGGTAGAAAATCCATTTAATGGTTTAGAAAGGCATAGTAATAGGGCATATAATTACTTAGGTAGGGATTGAGATAGACCTAGAAAAGATAAGAATCATCCAAGGAATCACATGCTAACTAGAGATAGTCAAAGATGTCCAATCATTCCTTGAACACACTGGCTACTACCGATGATTCATAGAGAATTTCTCTAAGATTGCAAAGTCATTGGTTGATCTTATGAAGAAAGATGCTTTATTCATCTAGACTAAGGAATGTGAACACATATTTCAATAGTTAAAAGACAAACTTGTAGAAATTCCAATTCTACAGGCACCAGACTAGTTCAAACCATTTCACCTAATGATAGACATATCTAATTATGCCTTGGGAGCCATGCTTACACAATTGGACAATAAGAAATGTCCGTATTACATCCACTACATGAGTGGAAGCATTGTGGGTGCATAATTGAATTACATCATAGCTAAGAAAGAATTAATGGTAGTGGTGTATGCTGTTGAAAAGTTTAGGTACTATGTGCTTGGTTATAAGGTGTTTGTGCACATAGATCATAATGCCATACACTTCCTAATGAATAAGCCAATAGTAAGCCCCCATATCATATGGTGGCTCTTGATCTTGCAAGAACTTGATCTCACAATGGTAGATTAGAAAGGGACTAAGAATGTGATCCCTGACCATCTCTCTTAGCTAAGATGGGATGACAAAGAGAAGGAGAGTTCACTCTCTGATCAATTTCTAGATGAACTCCTCCTTACAGGAGCAGTAAATGAACAAATTCCCATAAAAATAAAATGGTACGATGGCATCCTTACTTACCTTCTCACTCAAAAGATGTCAGAAGATTTGAAGTTTAGAAAGAAATAATAATTTCTTCATCGAGCAGAGTACTTCATGGAAATCAATGGATACCTTTATAAGGTGTGTGCTGATGGCCTGGTTCATTGGTGTGTCCCTAATGTAGATCAAATACATGTTGTCTAGGATGATCATGAAGTCCCTTATAGAGGCCACTATGTAGGAAGGCCCATAGCTACGAAAATCCTGATGGTAGGATACAACTAGCTTACAATCTTTAAGGATACCCACTAGTTTGTCTAATCTTGTGAACGTTGTTAAAGAGATGATGGGATGATCGCTCAAATGGAGGGTCCTTAATAGTGGATTTAACCATTGGAGCCCTTTAACATATGGATCATAGACTTCATGTGTCCCATCACATCCATGTCCAGTGGAAAGACATATATCACCGTAGTAGTTGACTACTGCACCAAATGGGCAGAAGTAGTAATCATCATTAGTTGTACAACATCCATTACTACTAGATTTGTACAAAAAATGTTGTAAATAGGTTTGGGATGCCAAATGAACTAATTTTTGATAATGGAACTCATTTTATAGGTGCCACCTTTCAAGAACTTATGCAACACTTGGGGGTTGAACATAAATTAACAATACTTTATCATCCCCAAGCTAATGGTCAAGCAGAGGTAATTAACAAGGAGATCACAAAGATCCTAAAAAGGACCATAAGTAAATATAAGAGAGACTAGAGCACAAGACTCAACGATGCCCTTTGGGCCTATTGCTCAACATGGAAACTCTCTATTGGCTACTCTTCCTATGAGCTAATGTAAGGAAAACTTCCAACACTTCGAATTCAGTTCGATCTCTGTACACTGTCAACAGATTATGAACTAAATCTTAACCTAAGCCTAGCATAAAATGATAGATTGATAACCCTTAACATGTTAGATGAAAACTGATCAGTGGCCCTACAAATGAAGTGCATAAGGCATTCAACAAGTAATGTCATGACCTTAGAATATGGAAAGTAAAATTTCAATTGAGAGATATGGTTCTCTACTAGAACCCCACACATGTACCCCAAAAAAAAAGTTCCAAATGTTGTGGAAGGGACCTTATATAATTACTGAAATATTTTCTTCTAGGGCCATGACCATATACAAACCTGAGAGCCCAAATAAAAAGTAGTTGATCAACATACACCAAAATCAATCCTTTCCACTAGCCCAAGCGAGCTAGTACAATAAATACCTCAACAGATGGACAAAAACACTCAATTTTTTGAATCTCCTCCTTCCAAATCAGTCATGGGAGAGATGGCCATTTGTGCTAATCATCCATATGGATCCTTAGGTTTTTTTGTTTTTCACATTTTTGCTTTTCAAAATTTTTCCTATTTTACACCATCGTTGGTACATTTAAATATTTCTTAAATATTTTGAAATTTCTTATATATTTTACTTTATTTTGTTTGAGTATGATTTTCAATTTTTTGCTAATAGGACACAGTGGTGTTGTAGCTATTACTAATGGCAGTTTGTGCTTTATATTTTGTTTATTAATGTATGGTTTCTATTTTTGAATTTTTGTGCTGATTACTAAGTCATGGTTTCTTTTTCATGGAACAAGCAGTGAGTCCACGACATCCACCCATTCACAAACTCTATGGTTTTCCTTGTTTTGGAAGTTTGCGATCCCTTTCATTAAGTAAAATTTTAATAAATTGGTGACCTTGGTAGTTTCTAGAATTGAAAGGACTCAAAGATTTGTATAGGATGTGATTTCAAGGAGACTTAATACTCTTTGTACTCTTCTACTTACTTGGGTGCTTGAGTGTTTTCATTGACTTCTTCCCATTTCATATTGTCCAATAATAGGAAGTTAAATAAAGTCTTTACATGATGTGATTTCCATCCAAAAAGAAAGAAAAAGAGAAGAAAAAAACAAACAAAAGAAAACAAACAAAAAAAATTGATGATGGGAATTCAAAGCACACCCCTTACACAAATAAACAAGCTACAAGCACTAGTTATGGGATTAGAAAGACTTGTTACCCATTCCTAAACATCCCCTCTAAATAATGTCCTAATTCACTTCCTAATTCTTTTTTCTTCTCTTTATGAAATGGTGTTTATTTTGTGGGGTTCACTCTTGTGTTTCGAGGGGATGGATCAGTCTTGGAGTGACAATGCGAAGTCACTGAAAGAGATTGGTTTTGGTCTGGACTAAGGATGGATCTTCTTAGGTCATTTTAAATACAAAATTCCACAAGGGACTTCTTATGACCTCAATTTGGAATTCCATTCCACTTCTCCATCATCCATCTATGCTGACTATAACTTACCTCGTTGCTAGTGTCCATGTTTTTGATTCTGTGTCTTGGTCTGACATACTTGAATTCTTAGGTAGAATCTATTTGGTCTTGATCCTTAACTTTCATTGATCATTAATCACCTATGGGGCCCACAGACACCTTAGGTTGAGGTTATGTAAGGGAAAATAAAGGCATGTGCCTGCTATGGAAAGAACCCACTTGCATATCTCTTGGTTGGGTTTGTTAAGTACCTTATCCTTAGACATTCTTACAAATAGAATCTTTCGTACACCTATCTTCTGCATCACACCATGTGCTCTTTTACATATTTTGTTCATTAAATACATTCTCCATCGAAATTTTCAATTTTTGAGCTTTCGAAGATGCTCTTTAATGATTATACCATATTTTCGGCTTTTCTAGGATTCCATTGACTCCAAATTCATTGAAAAATTCCTTATATTTTTTAAGATATTCAAATTTGAAAATTTTTCCTATGGGCCTCGTATATGTGGCCTTGTCAATGTAAAAGAAAAATAGTATATATATATGTGACCCCACTTAAAGAAATTTTTACATTTTCTCACAAACGCCAAGGGAGTTTTTCAATTTTTCAGAGCTTAGAACCTTCCAAAGCCCATAACTTCCCAACTGTTTATCCAAATCACTCTATTCTTCAACCTTGTGAGGGCCACAAATGTGCCATTTTTGATAGAAAATGTTTTATAATTTTTTCGAAATCTAACAAGGGTTTAACTAAAAAATCAATTCTTAAACACTAAATTACAAGGGTTAAACCTTTCCAATAAGCTCCAATGACATTTATAATAAATAATTTATAAATAATTAATAAAATAAGAATACAATAATCAATATGCCATGGTCCAACCTTAGCCAGAGTGTAACTAACTAACGAGAGAAGGTATTCAAAAATTTAAAGATACACATTTATCTACTAATCCATTGATGTGTTATGAATGCAGATGGCACCAAAAGAAAAGCACACATAAGAAGTAGAACCATCTCAATGAAGGGAGAAATGGCCTAGAATGGGAAGTCACCAAGAATAGGCCCAAGAAGAATTGCTGGCAATCCATGTCATAGGTCCTCATAGGGAAGAGGTAAAAGTGGAATCTATTAAACAAACTTCAGAATGAGTAGCAGTAATAGAAAACTTATATTAGGATGATGCACCAACAGAACCAGTAAATATTAAGGTGACCTTGATAGAGGCTTGCCTAAATCAGATCAAATTAAGGGAGGTCCAAAAATTAGTGCTCTAAGAATTAAACTTTGGCCCTTTCCTAAAGGAAGCATCAAAAGAAGTGTAGGACCAACCAAAGGCCTCTTCCATGTGGCCAACCATCACTTCCACTGGGAAGTGGTACATGGGAGAGACATTTTTACTCTAGAACAACAAGCAGCCCAAATCCACAATAAAAATCAAGGACATCTTAGTGTCCTACTCGGTGCAAGTCATTGCTGTAGTGCTTAGATTATGAGAAATAGGGGCAAGTCTTACTGCGATCCCAATGCAAGTGGGTCCTAGTATTAAGAAAGAATGGATGCAATGATGCTATGGCATTGACCATAGGGAGTTTGGCATGCTCAGACTAGAAAAGAGGACTCGTTACAAGATTGCAACCTTCCACCTTAATCCCACGTGAGGCAAAGAAAAATCACCACCTTCTCTACTCGAGCATGCACTACTCTTAGTGGGAGATTCCCTATCAACCTTCTACATTTGATCTATATAGAGATGGAGAAGTAGTTTAAAGAAAAAGAACATGGAAGAAAGGCACTCCCCTTCCCATACTTCATCAAAAAACTTTGTCAGAGGGGTGGAATAGTCTGCTACATCAATGATACTGTCAGAACTATTTTAGCTACCAACTTGGTAGAAATGATGAAAGATAAGATGCCTACAACTACTATGTAAGAAGAGGAGTAGCAATGACTACCTTCACTTGCCACTCAAACAACTATGCCAGACATTGCTGCAACTACCTAATGGTTGCATTCATACTAGGAATGGCTCTTGAATGAATAAGAGCAATAAGCAGGCACAAATGGTGGGGACCCATTTGTGTATAGACCAACAATAAGCCACCTAAATGAGATGGACCATACAATTAGTTTGATAGGTGGAGGTGGGTGCATTTTTGTGGCCCAAAGAACGTAGTTTCCTGCAAGGTCAAATATGAGCACCAAAGAGGTCGTGGTATCTCTCAAAGAATAACAACCACTCCCAAAAATCTTTGGGAATGCCATGATCTTCTTAGTGTGCTTGGAAAAGGATGAAGGAGCAACTATATTGGTGATACAGCACCAAGGGCAAGAGATAATAGTAGAAGTGGTCGTTGGCTATATTGCTAAAACTCTCAATGCACCAGTAGCATCTACATTGGACATGACTACACTCAAAGATGTGTAGACATACACAATGACCACAAGTGGAAAAATAAACATAGAAAAACATGAAGATCTACTGGACTGACTAGTAGGAACTAGGTAACCACTTCTAGATGTCTTTGACCATCCACACAACATTATTGCAACCTAGTCAAAGCTACTAGAGGAAAGGGGCAAGAATATCATCTTGGAGGGATAATTTGAAACAACTAGGAAGCAAAATAAATTCTTGGCCATGGAAGTTTCCAAATTAAGAGTCTAGATTACTAACCCTGCATTTCTCAACCTAGTGCTGACAAGAGATAAAGCTATGAAATAGCTTCATACTAAACTAAAAGGGGTTGAGGATGCAATGGAGATGGTGGTCTTCTACAAATCCTTGGCAGAGGCCACATAGTACAGGATTCAAAAGGCCTTGTATCAAACCTACTAGGAGAACGTCTAATGGACAACAAAGAATCATCACCTATGGAATGTTGATGAGCACAATCAACAATTAACAAATTTCATCAACAATAGGAGCAACTAGCTAGATCAAACATAGAACTAAGGAGATTAGTAGCAGAAAATAGAAACCCCTCCATGGAAAAGGTCCATGCCTTTCACCAGGAAATTGTAATTGAGGTTTCCTCCTAGAAATTAGAGGCTCTCAAATTTGAAAGAGTTAAGGATCATTACAAAGAGAAAATCAATCTACAAAAGGAAGTAAATGAAAAACATATGTAGTTAGTGAAGGTGAAATTGAATGAAACCCTCCAGAAACTCTAGCAAGGTAGAGAAGTTTGGAAATCCATCATTGATGGAATAGATACCTACAATAAGGAAAAAATCTACACAAAGGAGTCACAGATTGAGGAGATGATAGAATATATGAAGCTCGCCAATCTCCATTATGTAAACCTAGCCATGTTAACTATTAGATAATCATGGTTAGAACTTGAAAAATAGGTAGCCAGCTCGTACTTGTTGTATAAGACTAAATTCAAGCATCATAAAGACACAAAGTAGAAGCTTGTGATGGAAAACATTGAACTTGAAGTTCTTAAGGCAAGATTCATTGATCAATGATCAACTATCAAGAACATGGCCAAGAGGATAAATTTGCAACCTAGTTTTTGAATGTGAAGGAGATGTTCCCAATAATGCCCTATCCATGGGATATCCTCATTTCAGTCCGCATTGGTGATGTTGCATGGATTGTGAATGATCCTTGGAGTAAGGAGGAGAAGATGAAGGCATTACTAGACACCTTTTTCTTTCCACTAGAGGTTGCAGCCACAACAGGATAGCCATAGATACCTTAGCCATCACATGTGCCCAAAGCCAACGAAGGTCCTTCAAAACCTTAGGAGCCTTCACTGCCTAGGACTATCTGATCTTCTCCACTATCTTCACATCGTCAGATGATGTGCTATCCAATTTTGTGTAGTCATGTCATGGTGTTTAATTTTGTGTCATGAACACTGGAGGTTTTGTAATTTGTTATTTCTTACACTTGAGCACTCAATTTTGTTAAGTTAGTTTGTTTTGTTAAAAGTTAGTAAATAATCCCATGTCCAATTTTGTAAAGGAACTCAAGAACAAGTTTTAATTCAATCGTGGGGGTATGATGAACATCAAAGTGTCATGTTAATGGACCCACATTGATGCAGTCTCATCGACGAGTCCCCATTTACGTGGTGTTCTCCCATCGATGGGGCCATGTCAACATAGCATTTTCTACGTCTACGGGGACCCGTCAATACAGTACTATAGAAAAAACTATAAATATGAGCTCCTAGCTATATTTATGGGCATTCGACTCATAGTAGTAGTAGAGTTCTTGTAGTTTGTCCATTTGAAAGTTAGAATATTTCTTTGAGTGCCCGCAACATGAGTAAGAAAGTGTATAGATCTTTATTAGCCCACTATTGTACCTAAACCACACTAGTATGTATGGCAATAAAAGATGAGCCTTTTGATCAAACCTTGCAGCACTTACATAGATTAATGATTTATTTATGCATTTATTATTTTCATTAATTATGTTGTTAATTAAGCTAAATTAGACCTGAAGCGATTAGTTCATTAATTAAGCTAAATAGATTAAATACATAAGTACAATCACTTAGAGCACAAACATGTATTTACTTAGTAATCCTAGCAGCATTATTGCTTGGTGTGCCTAGTAGTGTAGTGCTTGGTAACCTAGCAATGGTTATGTGGGTTCAGGACATGTACCGAAAGTGGGACTAGATGCTTATGTTAGGACTACTTAGAGACTAGTTAAGTAATTAAATTAAAGTAGTTATTAAAATACTTCATCTCTCAATTTAAGTACCAAAGAACATAAAATAATAAAAATTGTAAGCCTTGATTACACTTAATCATACCATGCGCATCACAAGTGTAATTGGGAAGATAAAAAAGGACCTTAGGGCAAGGTTCACTACTTAGAAGATTAATGCAAAATTTGACCAGATTGCATGTGAACACTCTGTGATTCATATAGTTTGGCATAGGGTTACCTTCAACTACTCATCAATAGTAATAAGTTAGTTAATGCTCATAGCCTCAAATTAAGTCTTGTAACTAGCTTTCTAGTCTACCTTCCTATTCACAATAATACCTTTTTCAACCCAACCTTGTTCCATGAGATCACCACCGATGGTCTCTTCCATGCTACCTTGATTTTTCATCTCAATGGTCCCTTCCTTAGGACCTCAAGTTTCACAAGCCTCTTGCCAATCCTTCATTCCCATCATCCTAAAAATTCCTATTCAAACATCATTTTCCCTAATGCATATTTTTGTCCATTGTATGATCTTAAGGCATTCAACCTTTTGTCCAACCAGCTATATAATTGGCATAAATTGTAGAAGCATCTCAAAGCATAGATCAATCCTTTTAACTAATCCAAAGCCTTACTAAGAAGCTAAAATAACTTGGAGCTAGCACCACTCAAATGGTAAAGGTTATATACTTTTACCAGGATGATCCTATCAGTCACACTATCCCATAAATAACTCTTTCTATAGGCATCCCAATTCATCATTTTACTAAATAGAGTAGTGAAGAAGATCTCAATGCTCATCTTATTACCTTCTATTCTAAATGCCTACTATTGCAAGCTTCTTCCCCATGGCCTTAATAGAAAAAGCCTTAGCATAGTACAACACATTACCCAAACACTCTATTTCCTCCCTAGTTGACTTGATCATTTAATTTGTTAATAATTTTAAGTATAATTTGAAGCCTAATACAATGTTATATTAACTTATGAAAGTGAAATAAGGGCCCCTTAAGTCTTCATCAAACTTGACCAATTATTCAAAGCTTGGATACAATTTCTTGATTAGAGATTTCAAAAGTAGATACAAAGATGAAATGCTATCCTTAATGAAATCCCTAAACCCACCTTTGAAATGCATCTTTTGACCATATTCAAGGGGATGGTTAATGATTTCATCAATTCTAAGCTTTAGGATTAATATTTCCATTCACTCAGTCAAGCCTTCTCTCAAGTAAAAAACATAAAGGATGTGGTAGAAGCTAGTAATGACCCTTCTTATGTAGCATACAATAATGGACACACCAAAAGAAATAGGGACAAGGAAAAACAAATCCATATAGTCATAGCCACATTGGTTAAATACCCTAAAATGATGTAGGCGCTGCTACCATCATTGCTCAATCATCAACTTCTAGTGCTTCTAGCTCCAACCCATCAAATTTGAACCTTGAATGAAAGGATTGGTCTAAGTACACAAAGTTATCCATGAAACCATCAGATCTTCTCAATTAGTTGCTTAAGAGTAGTCATATCCAATACAAGCCACTATCTAAAAATGAATACAAGCAACATGATCGTCTATGTGAGATTTTTAATGATCCCATTAGAACTAAAAACGACAATCCTCTCATTCATAAGTACTTCAAACTAGACTGAATTTTCCACTATCATTAGCTTTCTAGCCATGACACTAATTTCTACTTGACCTTTAAAGTTGATATTTAGAAAATAATAAATAGTGGGGAATTTTTCCTAGAAGCATTCAATCTTGTTAGGCCACAAAAGTAGCCCATGCAAGTATACAAGGATCCTCTAAACATTAGCAATGATCCATTCACCATAGCCATGTTCAATATTCATAACAAGACTAAACTTGCCAAGGAGTGAATTATGGTTCAAGTATTTCCTCGTGATGAAAGGGCTTAAACTTCATCAAGTACAAGAACTCCTTTTGTTATAAGGATATCACCACCTACACCTCCTAAAGAACTAATTATAATCTAAGTTCCTCCTCCCTCTACTAATAAACCCATAGTCCATGTTGACCAACATCCCCCTATAGTGGCTAATGCATCATCATCCTCTTAATCGAACAATAAAAAATCACCACATTAGTAATGGGAAACATTGGCTCCTAAGCCTAACACTATGAAAACTAACCAAAAAAATGTTTGGATGAAGTAGATCAATTGAATTCCACTCCAATTTTAGCTATGCCTATGAATTTCATTAATCAAACAACAACTAGCTAATCTAAGGAAAATAATCATAAAAAAGAGAAAGACAAGGAATCAAAACAACACACATTAAAACATGAGGTCAAGATCATAGGTACAATGGAGGAAGTCAAAGCTAGAAAAATGAAAAAATCATCTAACAATGATAAATATTTTCTTACTTCCATGAAGTAAGTCAAACTCTCATTAAATTAGAAGAATACTTGCTTAAGATTTTATGATGTAGTAATGACCTTTCCCACTCATCACGAAGCCTTGATCAAAATGTTGATCTTAATTCTTGTAAGTGAGGAAATAATTGCTAATGAGAAATCTATCCATTCATGATAGTGCCACCCTTACTTAAGGAGGAAATGAAGCCAACCACCTTGATGTTTCATGATAGTAAGGTGAAGAGTAACTCATAGAGCGATGAAGTATTGAGAGGCCCCCTTTTCATAACAATCAAAGTTGACTAGTACAAAGTCCACTAGGTACATGTTGATGACATAGTAGCTATAATCTTCTTACCCATTATAAAATGATTAGCCTTTGTTGAAAACATCTAAGAAGCCTCCATCTTGATAATTAAATCCTTTAATGCATCATGGGTAGCAATGCAAGGATCAATTTCATTAGACTTCATGTTTGGGAAACAATTTCTTACATCTACTAATTTCCTAGTTGTTAAAGAAACACCAGGCTTCAACTTAATCCTAGAAAAACCATGGTTGGCCAAATTAGGAGCAGTTTCTTTTCAAGTCCACAAACAAATTCACCTATCTTATTAGGAAGGTTAAAATGTTATCCACAAAGATATAATAGTCCCTTTTTCTATCAACAATGTTGACTTTGAATAAGCATCCAAGGTAGAGCTTTAAGAAGAAACTTACATAGCCAAAAAGGAAGCCAAAAATCATAACGAAACTAACCAAGCCAAAGCTAATAAGACTAGGGCCATGAAAAAAAACCTTGGGAAGAACTCACATTTAGCATTGTAAGTAAAAGAAATAGGGAATATAAAATCATGCAATAGAAGCCTTATTCATTTCCTAATCTATCAAAGATTAGGAAGCAATTGCACGATGAACATGTTACCTATTTTTTTCCTTGTATATACAATATGGTCATTTAATTAGTAGCCTTGTTTGCAATTTTTATTCACATGATTACATTTTTATTTGCAATTTTTTACTTTATTATATCATTTTTGCTAGTTTGTTATGTGGCCTTATTCTAGCATCTTTAAATTAATCCATAGTTTATGTTTGTTCTTTATGTTTATATAAAAAATACAAAACAACATAAAAACATAAAACATAAAATTTTTTTAAAATAAGAAATATAAAAAACCAAAAATTAAGATAATAGCCAAGAGTAGCTTTAAACCAAAATCAAAATATGACATGTAGCATAACCAAAATCATAACAGTAACAATAGTCACAGTTTGTGACATATAAAAAAAATGAAAAATATATACATAGTCTAAATGGTTATGATAGCTAAATAAAACAACAACAACAATGTAGCCAAAGTAAAAAAATATGACAAGTCCATCCATAGTCAAGCTCAATCATAGGAGGAGGAGGAGTAGAGGGAATACCATTGAAACCATCTTCATCATTACCTAGGTCTTGCAAGCAAGAAAACATCTAATCATCAGTAATTATAGTAGCCGCAAAACATAACCATATGACAATAAAAACAACCATAACATAAAATATAAAATAAAACATGAAAAACATAACATGAAATATAAAGTAAAATTTTTACAAACATAAGAAGGTTCAGGAGCAATATCCTTAAGAGTGAATCTTTGGATACTAGCCTCCAACCTATGAGGAATTTTTTGTTTTCTCATGTTAGGAAATCAATGTCTCCCAAGTTCACTCCTAATAAGATACTTTCCTTCTCCATGTTAGTCCAGATAAGAAGAGCATTGGAAAAAGTAGTCATAGAAGTCCCCCCATATGTAGTTACGAGTTGAGAAGTGGAAGAATCAATGACAATTACTAACTCCTTATACTTGCTAAAAGCATCCTCTACACCTATGCCTTGTAGGAACAACTCATGTGTGCACCATGACATGGGTTCCTCATGGAAAGATTTCATGTGGTTCTTCTTCTCCACTTTGTACAACCCCTTATGAGATTTTTGCTTCTTTCCCTACTCTAGCACCCAGGCATAATAATCTTGTCATTTCTTTATCCTTTAGACCATCATCTCTAGCCTCAAATCTTTTTCTACATTGCTCCTAGATAAAGCAACCTTTCATTGGATGGCATTCTAGTAGTAAGACCATTCAATATCCTTTGTTTGTAAAGAATTCCTATTCACCACATGAGCCTCTATGAACTCCTTTCGATCTCTTAGGCTGTTATTTTCATCTTTCAATTGCTTATTTTGCTTTTGCAATGTCACAACCCATTTCCATAAAAACTCATTTGAATGTTAGGTCTTCTGAAACTTTTTTGCACATGATGCATCATATTGTGTGCTCCCCTCATATAATCTCTAGAAAATATTCTCTGCATCAGGTGGTAGCACAAGGAACTCATCAAACTCAAAGTCTCATGAAGGATTCCATTTCACCTTGCAAACTACCACATAAAAACATTTAAAACCATTAAAAACATTAAAAATAAAAAAAATAAAGCCGTAAAAACATGAAAACACAAAAATAGAAAAAATAAAAAATGTAAAACAAAAATATTTTAAATTTTTTACCGATATTAGGAGTCAACTGCTATAGCCTATCAACCATGTCATCCATCATTCCCCTCATGAAATCCATCTTGTTTGGTGCCTCCATCCAAGGAATAGAGCAAAATGTGAGAGATTTTGAAGGAGTCTTATGTTATGTAGTAGCCACAAAAAATTAATATCATCCATGTTTATGACATAAATAAAACATAAAGAACATTATACAAAAAAAAAAAGTTTTCATGTAATCAAAACTTACTATAAAGATCATGAGATGTGTCCATTGAAGGGTTTCCTTCTCAAGGTAATTCATCTAGGATGGAATCTAAGATATCTTGTGTTTCCTTCACCATCCTCCCCACTTCTTCTTTGTGCCATTGTTCCTCTACAGTAGCAGCCTTAGTAATAAACTCCTTCTTTTAAACTACAATAAGATCAAAGCCAAAAAATAAAATAAAATTAGTAAATATTTTTACCAACAATAAATAACCAAAACTCAATGTGAAAACAAAAAATAATAAATTAAAATTAATGTGTGTGTGTGTGTGTGTACCATCAACAGTTTGTTTAACCTTTTTGAGCCTGATTCCTAGTTTGCTAAGTGCCTTTTGGCTAGGAACTAGAACACCTTCTTCAACCCTTGGTCTTTTTATCTTTTCTCTCGCAGCACTATCTACTTCCAGGCATGAACTTTTTGCCCTTTCTATCTTCCCACATGTATCATGGGACTCCTTCCCTGTGCTATTAGGGGAATAACCATGTAGACCACTAATATTCTTAGTGGTAATAGATAGTGACTCTCCTACATCCTCCACTAGTGGGCCTTGGACATAAATTAGATCAACAATATGTGTAGCCAAAGGCTTGAAAAGTTGGAAAACATTACATGCTACCCATTTTCCATATTTCTTGATCATTAGAAACTCTAAAAATTTCTAAGATATGCACTAAAAAAATGTGAAATGCACATGATACACAAAATCAAGATTTTTTATGAAGTTTTTGCACTTCACCCCTCAAACAGGTAACCAAAAAAGTAGCCCAATCAAACCTAGTACCATTAGTTATATTTTTCATATCTCAAGCTTATTGAACTCCTATGATTTTATTCTATGGAAATAGCATGGAAAAAATCTAGAGTGGAAAAGAGGGTATAACTTGTTCACCTCCTCAATGTCACAGTTACCAAAAGATAACGTTTCACCAGGAGGTGATTTGAGCCAAGCATCCATATCCTCTCTATAGCTAGCATATTTTCCTTCTCGAATGGCCACTTTAACAACACTAGAAGGTATCCTAAAATGATTGTTAAATATTTTCTTATTAATACTTAGAACAATAGAAAAACCATGGACACAACTAAAATTTTTTTTTTGACTTCTTCATCAAAAGAGTTAATGACATTTAACATCTCAGCCTATAATATAGATGGACTAGGAAACATGAACAAGTGAAATAAGCCTACGCTAGTGACTCTTTGATGAATGTTTGTAGGGGCTTCATTTAATAGCCATTCATGTGCTCTATCTACTTCATCCCACTTGAGGAGAGGAATCTCCTTGATACAACTAGAAGTAACCATGATAATTGTAGACTTGTGCACAAAATCTATGGTGCACAACACAGTTAGCCTATTAGTTCATTAAACTACAAACAATCAATATAGTCTATAGTGAACCATAAAACTAAAAATCAAACAAAAATTTTAAAAACCACATATAACAACATTAAAAATGTTGGCAAAATAGAAATAATTTTTACTTACCTGACTTGGGAAACGTTGGAACCATAGGTTGAACTTGTGCATAGGCCCCTAAATCTTGGAGATGCCAAAATTTGTGTATGTGTTTAGTAGTCACACATTTTTTGTATACTTAGAAATATTACATCCTATACCTAGAAAACTTTACACCAAGCTAGTTGAGTACTTATACTCTAATGTCATTTCCTTGTTTGAATTCCTCCAAGGCTGTGAGGGCTAAGGACAAGGTCTAGTCATTTGACATCGATCCTCCATTGTAAATCTTAAATATGCAAATTAAAACATAGAATCAGTCAAACCAATAGCCTTAAAATCAAAAGAAACATATGGACTTAAGGCAAAGCTTACCCTTCCAACATGTAGACATTTTGAGGAGGATTTTAGAATAGAGTGCTTCGCCTATGATCCAACATTAAGGTGTTACTTACATTGTACTCAAATTAAATTGGCATATTCCATATATGCAATAATTATCGAATCCTCGCATAGTACAAATTCCTATTGTGATCTAACTTCATCTAGGTTTTAGGATCATTAACATGTACCAAAGGATATAGTTAGAAGACCCTACCACAAGAGTCTTAGTAATTCCAGCCATAATATCTATAGCTAAGTGTGACCACATTATCACACTAAAATATTGTAGTAAGTACATTAGAAACTCTCTATCATAAGGCCTAAATCACACATGGGTTTTCTCATTGATGGTTATGTTAGAGATTAAACTGTTCTAGGAAGCCATTCCAATACAACATAGAATGTCTATCATTTCCACAATAACCATAATTGGTTTTAGTAGAGCCCTACACATAGCCAAAATATTATCCATTAAATCTTAAAACCTTCAAAAACTAAAAAAACAAATAAAATCAAGGAAAAATGACCTCAAGAATGGTAGCTTTGACATGAAGACAAAAAAAATAGACAAGTTTATCACCACAAGTACCACTATAGTACAAATCAAAATTAAGCCTTTAAACATCTTAATTGATAGATAGAAAATTTAAATTTTAAATATAACATTTTAACAAATAATTGGCACACACAAAAAGAAAAATTTTTCATTTTAATAGATGCTTGACATAGAGAAAAATTCAATTTAACACTTTGATAACTAATTGACCTAAAAATAAAGTAGTTTTAATTTCAAAAATTAGGTTTGACATTTTGTCAAACAGTTGACATACAGAACATCAACCAGAAATTTTCACAAATAGTTGATACTAAACCAAATTTTCACAAAATAAGGTAACCAAGATTGACAACATTTGGCCTAGGGAAACCAAGATTCTTGAAGATAATGGCTTGTGCGGCTAGGAAAATCAACAATGTTGAGAATGAAGGGAGAATATGTAAAAAATGCTCTGAATTTCTCATTCAAAGAGCCTATACACTACCATTTCATCCCTAAAAAAACCCCAAAATGCCTAATACATTGTAGAAATAGGGAAGAAAGGGTAAAAACCTTATCCAATCAAGGTTAGAGATTGCACATGCTTATCACAGAGTTAAGGAAAAATTCATCATACTCATCCTAGGCATCATGACCTAAAACATTGTTTAACTAACTAGAAAAAATCCAAAAACTTTGCATTTGACCCAAAAATATACCAAACATTTATCCATAGGATAGAAAAAATATTATAAAATTTTTAGAAAATTATTATAGGCCAAAACGCAACATCATCAAATAAGCTAGAATTCACTAAAACACTACACATATAGGTATAGAAAAAACCCAAATTTCATTGGTTTTTCACCAAACAACCCTAAGTTATTGCAATTTGAATAAGAGAACCCTAAAAATGTAGTAATTCGATCAAGAAAAACTCAAAACACTATCCTAGGCATAGGAAAAACTTAGAATGTTGTCAATATAGGCAAAAATTCACAAAACCCTAATTTTTTTACTTTGAAAAAAATCCTAATTTGACTAGGATTGGCACATAAAACCTTGGAAAATCTACATTCATGATTGAAAACCCTAATACACTACATCCTAAAGTCCTAGAGGTCAAGAATGTTGACTTTGGGCTTGGAAAATTACATCAACATTATCTCTTAGCCAAAAAAACCTATAAATGACTAAAAATGACCAAAACAAGCCAAAACACTGCACATGTGGCTAAGAAAAAAGTCCAATCTTCACCAGAAAGCTAAAAAACCATAAATTCCAACGTCAAGAGAGTCAAAAAAATATAAATTTTGGATTTGATATAGTTAAAATTCAAAAATATTCACTGAAATAGGCCTAGAAATGAAAAAAAAGTTGACACAATATGGCTAAGAGTAAGAGAAAACAAGGGAAAATTGGTACCTAGGAATCATGGACAAAGCTCCTTCTCTTATAGATGGATTGGGAAGTCTCAAAAAAATCCTTATAGCTTCCTCTATCTCTTCTAGTCCTACATTCTAGCTTGTCAATCCATTCCTTCTTGCAATGATTGCCAAATCTCAATTGTTCTACCTTTAACAACTATCAAGAAAAGCATAAAATCCCTAGATTTGCTCTCACATGTTAACTAGAAGAAACATGAAAAGTAAAATTAGCTTGGATATGCTAGGGAGATGAAGCTTTATGGTTGTAACCTACTCCACACATTGGACTAGTGGAATAAAAAATGAAATTAGGCTCACATGCTAGGGTTTAGGATTTAATTTCTCTTTTAAACTCATACATGTTGAGCATAATTGCATTAAAAAGGGATGGAATGACCTAAAAATGTTGTAGGTGTGACATAAAAAATGGAATTAGCTTTACACACTAGATTTTGGTTGAGATTTGGGTTTTCCTAGTCCCACACACCACTAATATGATCAATATTGATGGTATGTTGGCCCCATAGACAATGAGCAAAACTATCTAGGGTTTCACATGCTTTCTCACACATTGTGATAGCATATTTGATAACTTTTTTTGGGTCTCACACACTAAACTAATGAAATTAAGAGTGAAATTAAGCTCATAAATTAGGGTTTGGTGGTAAAATCTCTTTCCTAGCCCTACATGCTATGGATATTCTCTCACACAATCTAAGGACTACTACACACATGTTGGGATTGGAAAATAAAAATTGAAATTGGATTCATACATTAGATTTTACTGAAAAATTTGGTTTCCTAGTTCCTTATGCTACCAACATGATTAATTTTGGTAATGTGTGGGCCCCACAAAACATGGGAAAAAATATCTAGGGTTGTACTCATTGTCTCATATGTTGTGCTACCATATTGGATAGCTTCTATGGGTATCATATGCTACACTAGCTTGTTTCATAGCTTGTTTATACCTCATACACTATCAAAATGGCCAAACAAGCTAACAAGTGGCCCTCAAAACTCCAGAATATAAACACCAAGTGTCAAACATGCTGGGCATGTGAAATTGACAATGAAATTAGCTTGTATACACTATCAAATCTAAGTTCATAGTCCATATGCTACCTAGATTAACCCCATACACTATCATGTGGATCCCAAAGCTCTAAAACATAAGTACAATAAGCCAAATACATTGTGCTAGCATGTGTGGTAGCTTGTTTAACATAAATAAGCTATCAATCTAGTTAACACTACTCATAAGCTATCCAAACTAGCCAAACAAGCTGCAAAGCTAGCTTATCAAGCCCACAGTTATCATACTAGCCCTCACATGCTATCAAGCTGATCCAAAGTGGTTACATGTTTCCCTACTAAGCCTTACACATTATCAAGTTGATCCAAGATGGTCACATGCTACTCCATCAAGTTCCACATGTTATGAACATATTTTGAAATGTTTGCTCATACATGTTGGAAATGAGAATATTTAGCCTTTTGTACCCTATTTGACCCAAAACCAATTATTTTACTCATTTATATCCTATTTTCATTGAATTTTAGCTTATAATAACCTAAAAAAACAAATAATATTATTTATTGCATTAGTTTTTGCATTATTATTCCTTTTTTAGCCTTATTTAATAGATTTGATTATACAAATACCATTTAACGTGCTTTTGTTGACATCTAGAGTCAAACTATGAATACATGGGAATAATTCAACCTACCTTTAAGCCTAAATGTATCCTATGATGATGTTAGCTAATTGATTGACGTTAAATATATAGATTTGAATCCTAGAAGACTATTTGACCATATAGCCTTAATAGAGAATTCCTTAAAATGGCTTTATTACATAGTCATAACCCTTGACTTAGAGGCTAGAGACATTATTGAAGATTCTCTAGTTGAAGTCCCCATCACAACCCGCAATGGTGGGGAGAAAACACTAAAATTAAGTTCATTACTCAAACGCTAGCTAGCTCAAAACATTACCAAGGCTCTTCAAGATAACATTAAGGTCTTTACATGATCTTATGAAGACATGCTAGGGCTTGAACCATGCTTAGTTCAACATAACATTACATTTAATCCTAGAATTAAGCTTATTAAACAAAAGGTATGTAAGATCAAACCAAACCTAGCCCTAGTAGTTTATGATGAGATTAAGAAGCTCTATCAAGCAGGTTTCATTCAAGTTGTTGAATATGTTGATTGAGTATTCAACATATTCATAGTCCCTAAGAAGAATGGAAGTATTCATATTTGTATTGATTTTTGAGACCTTAAGAAGGAAACCATTAAGGATGACTTCCCTTTGTCTAGTATCAATCAACTTATCTATACTATGACTAGTCATGCCTTATTATCCTTCATGGATGGATTCTATGGATAAAACCAAGTTAGGATCAACCCTGAGCATCAACTATGTATGATCTTCATGATCCCTTGGAGAATCTTTTATTACACAATCATACCTTTTGATTTGAAAAACACAAGTGCAACATATTAATGAGCCATGACATATACGTTCAATGACTACAAGCTAGGTTTACTTAATGATTATGTTGATGATATAGTCATAAAGTCCAAGGTAGCTAATGAGCATGCACATGACATAAACTTAGTCCTTTAATGTTGTCTCAAGTATGAGCTTTGACTTAATCCTAAGAAATGTGTCTTTGGCTTCAAACTTAGTAAGATGCTAGGTTTCATAGTCTCTAAAATGGGAATATGAGTTGATCTTGATAAGGTTAAGGCTATAGCCAATTTATCGATACCTAGAAACCTTAAGGAATTATGTGGATCACAAGGTAGATTGTAGTTTATTCAAAGGTTCATCTCAAGGCTTACAGATAAGTTAAAATTCATGTAGTACTTACTTAAGAAAGTAGTCCATTATGAATAGATGGGTCAATGATAGGAAGCCTTTAATAATATTAAGCAAGATATATCCCAATAGGCAACTGTATATCCACCTAAAAAAGATAAATCATTCTACATCTTCCTTGTAATCTGTGATACATCCATAGCCTCTTTACTCTATTAGAAATGGGATGATGAAGTAGAGTTACCTGTTTACTACTTAAGCCATGTTATAATAACCTATGTGACTCAATACACTGGAGTCAAAAAGCATTGCCTAGCCTTAGTCTTCTCCTTAAAGAAGTGGAGGCACTACCTCTTTAGGAGTTAAGTCAATGTCATATGCAAAGATAACATATTAAGATCCATCAGAACCAACATTATTAAGAGTATCTAAATAGCTTGATGGAAAGTCATAATAGTCAAATTAGACCTACACTATATTTTCCAAACTTCAACCAAGGTCAAGCCATAGCTACATAGTTAACCACGTCACCAATAGAAGACAACATAGCCATAGATCCTAAATTCCCTAATGAACATGTCAACACCATTGACCAAGTAGCCAAAGGTTATGAGGCCATTATGTACTTTGGCAAAGCTTCAACTACATATGGGCTTAGTGTTGCTATCAGTATAACACTTCCCTATAGTGAAATCCAACCTTTTACTTATTGTATTGAGTTCACGTACACTAAAAATATGGTAGAGTATGAAGGGTTACTTAGAGGGT
>MNCI01034455.1:0-26003 GCA_015680685.1 Gnetum montanum | reverse complement strand
CAAAGTGTAATTTAAGCTTGAAGTAGCTAGGAACACATGCACAACAATTCATAATTACTTTGATTTATTTGTTTACAGTGATAGTTTGCAAATAAATAGTATTTTTTGCAAGTTTGAAGTATTAATTAAATATAAGCAATAAATGTTAACTATATTATAAGTTATTTAATCTTCATAGTTACTTTTCAAAAAGAGTTACCTCAAATGACTAATCAAACACTATAGGTAGTTAAGGATTTAAAATACAATTATTGAAATAAATGAAGAGTAAAGAGTAACTTATAAGTCACAATTATAATATAAACTGTAGTACAATGAACATGTTTAACAATGTTAAACATGTAGAAACATAATGTAGAGCTTTGTGAGTCATAATATCTGCACAAAAAGGATAATTATCCTAGGAAATAGTCAACCATGATATAGACAATGAATGTTTGTGTGTGCTTAGCAACAATGGTGGATGATTTTTTTTCTCTCAAAGTAACGAACACAACCATGCATACACAAATTAATATGTTTCTTCATCTTTTAACTAACAATTAGTTTGTCTTATTATGTAAATTATAATGATTGTGCATATTTAACTTGAACTTAGGTTAAGGTTGAACTTGTCAATTCTTACCAATTCCTACATCCTTTGATTTATTGAACTAGTTTACTTCTAACCAATATAGGTTTAGAAGATGCATATGGAATCAATGATGCATAGACTTTTACACAACCATGCTAAATAAATAAGAACACACACATCCAAGATTTTTTTTATCTAAAATGAATGAGGAGATAAACTATGACAAAGCTAAGGTTAACACAATTTGGAAGAAAATTGCTTTTAACCATAGAAATTATAATGACTTCTTTGGATGATAGAAATTTGGAAGAACAACACCATAAGCACTTACAAGCACAATGTGCAAATCACACATCAAGGAGTTAACCAACGGAGTTTCACCATGATAATTTTCTTTCACATAACATGAATAATATCAATGAACCAGCACATTTACTGCAATGACAACATTTTTAAGGGAAAATTATCTCCATCTATGTCTCCCTAGTTGAGGCTATATTGTCGGTGAACGTTTCTGTAGAAGAAACCAGAGGGAACTCTGAGGGTTACTGCAGAGAAATTTGCAGGGAACTTTATTTGACCCGTTTTCATGGTCAAAGAGGAAATTAGTTGAACTCGCAACTTAGCCGGCACATGACAACTTAATTCAGGGTCCACATTGGAGCAGCTTTAAAGAATGCAATGCAGATTTATGTGCAATGCAGATTTATGCAAGGGTAGCGAAGAGATTAAAGTGATACTGTTCCCGAGGGTAATCAGAAAAAACACAGAATATAAGTCGTCATTTCCTTGCTTCCTTGGCAAATTTCATTACGGAGACCCTGTTATGCAAGGGCAAACATTCCTGAAAATAGAATACTGTAAGTGGCCTGCTAATTTCCATGGCAGAGCAATTGATCAAGTTCATCAAAATTTGAAATTGTTTTCAATGTAATGGTGGATGGTGACCAAGGCCACTCAAATAATCAGCGGATAATAAGCATAAAGTTCAATTAAGCAAATTTTACTATCATGTGGATTTTTTTTCGTGGGGCCTCTAACTGGGAGTTTGCGGTTGATAGTGACTGGGATGCCCAGATTCATTTTTGCAGGGATCATCATGCTATAGGTCCCCACAACTACCTCTCTAAGCTTTGCTTCTCTGGATTGAAATTGAATTGAAATTGAAAATCAATGCAGTAGACGGCTGTTCTATGGTCCTAAAGGACTCTGCGTCAGATTTGTCTTGTTCTTGGCTGGATACTCGTATTTTGCATGTCAATGTTAATAATGGAATCCTCTCAAATTTTCAGATTATGTTCGTTGAAAATCAAATTATTGAAAAATTCACCTGGAAAATTAAAACTGAAATAAAATATCCATATATTACATAGATGTTTTTTTTCACACTAAGGCAGCTCTTTTAATTGCTTTCATGAAAAAATAAACTCAACTGGGAGTTAAACTCAACATAACTGACCACTAACTACTACCCAGTTAATTATTACTCGAGCTAATAAGCCTAAATTGTGAAAATAGATATTACATTAAACCGGACTTTTATGGTAGGGTTCTATGCCTCCAACATTCGCTGCTATTAATGTTACCCCAAATATCGGAGGCATGTTGTGTGTAAGTCTCGAATGTATGTGCCAGCGCAGCATAAACGGAGGAGGAATTAAACCTTTTTGCGGGTTGCAAACTATATATCCTGGATTGCTCTCCCCTGGCGCCACAAAAAATTAGCGGCCTGCTAAAAGTTGTTGCGCTTTTTGGCAAGTTTTGTGCTGGTTTTTCAGATTTGACTAGAGCACAGTAACACAACCGCACGCAGAAGAGTTGAAACGAGCTGCCTTCCCTGCAAAGAGAGAGAGTTGGAACAGAGCTGCCCCAAGCGAAATCCGGATTCGATCGCGTTTGCAGCATCAGCCGCGTTTGCAGCATCAGCCATGGACGATGAAGCACTTCTAAACTTGATCAGGGCACACCTCGGAGACGATTTCAGAATTGAGTTCCAGCAGCAGGGCAGCCCTTACTACAAGATGAGACTGTCTAAAGCTTTCGGTGCAATCCCTTGTATGGCTTTGGCGGAGCTCAAGAAGGCGCTGATGAAGCCTGATGCCCCAAAAGCCAGATGCCCTCATTGTTTCTGCAACAACACCAGATTCCGCTACTTCAATAACAGTTACTCATCATCCCTTGTTCTTCAGTTGCGCTACAGATGCTTGTCCTGCAACTGTAGCGATTTTACCCTCGGGGGTAAACAATACTCCAAATCCACCCGACGTCGCTCTTCTATGGAGGACAAGAAAGTTATTGAAGGGTCCAGCAACAAATCTGATCATCCGTATCATCTGCAAAACTACGATAACGGTTATATTCTTCCTATTTCTGCTCCTGTTAGTGGGTATGATGCTTGTGGATGTTCTTCTTCTGTTCCGTCCGTTTCCTCCAATTTCTTGTGCTGTCCACAACAAGATTTGCAGTATTCTTGGATGATCCAACATCAGTTTGAAGAATCAGTTGCAGCTTCAGCTTCAGCGGCATCTCTGCTTGAAGCGACTTGCAACAACACAAGTGCATCTGGAGGTCAGTTGGCTTGCGTTGATTTCATGAATGATTGGGAAGATGTGCCGAGCTCCTCCTGGATTCAACAAGAACCAATTATTGCAGTTGGAGCGGCATCCTTGTATGAATCAAGCTCCAGCGAGGGCACTACAGACCAGCAGAACGTTCATGTTGATTTGCAGTTTTCTTCTTGCATGACCCAAGATCAATTTGAAGAATCAGATGCAGCTTCAGCTTCAGCGGCATCTCTGCTTGAAGCGACTTGCAACAACACAAGTGCATCTGGAGGTCAGTTGGCTTGCGTTGATTTCATGAATGATTGGGAAGATGTGCCGAGCTCCTCCTGGATTCAACAAGAACCAATTATTGCAGTTGGAGCGGCATCCTTGTATGAATCAAGCTCCAGCGAGGGCACTACAGACCAGCAGAACGTTCATGTTGATTTGCAGTTTTCTTCTTGCATGACCCAAGATCAATTTGAAGAATCAGATGCAGCTTCAGCTTCAGCGGCATCTCTGCTTGAAGCGACTTGCAACAACACAAGTGCATCTGGAGGTCAGTTGGCTTGCGTTGATATCATGAATGATTGGGAAGATTTGCCGGGCTCCTCCTGGATTCAACAAGAACCAGTTATTGCAGTTGGAGCGGCATCCTTGTATGAATCAAGCTTCAGCGAGGGCACTACAGACCAGCAGAACGTTCATGTTGATTTGCAGGTTTCTTCTTGCATGACCCAAGATCAATTTGAACAATCAGTTGCAGCTTCAGCTTCAGTGGCATCTCTGCTTGAAGCCACTTGCAACAACACAAGTGCGTCTGGAGGTCAGTTGGCTTGCGTTGATTTCATGAAAGATTGGGAAGATTTGCCGGGCTCCTCCTGGATTCAACAAGAACCAATTACAGAACAGCAGAACGTCCATGTTGATTATGATTATGAAGACCTTCAATTCAGTGAATTGGAAGCTCTTTTGTTTGATCATGATTATTCTAATGACTGCTCCCTAAACCTGTTCACCTCGCTGGATGGGCTGCAGTTTCATTAATATGTTTTGTACATATGTTTTCATCGATGGTGAGAGTAGTTTGCCTTCTGGTTCTGCCAATGCTCTTATGGTGGTGAAGTATTTGGCAATTTTGGAGCTAAGCTGCATAGCCGGTGCATTTCCTATGCAGTCTTTGTAACAATCAGGGGTTTTCATCGGACAATTCAGTTGTAAATTCAAAATTCAATCACTTGAGTTGATTTTTCTTAAAAAAACCCTAACGGTAGTTGTTGCTTGTGTTCTCCTTTCGCGCTCTGTAAATTGATTAATTTTTTAAAACCCAACGGTCGTTATTCGCTTGCCGTGCGACGGATTGTTTAAAACCGAACGGTCGTTAGTCGTTGGCCTTTCGCGCTCCTTTCCACAATGAGATCGCGCGTTCTTCATCTTTAAGTCTCGCAACGAGGGTCACGTTTAAGATTGAATTTCAGAAAATCAAAGGGTTTTAAGTTGTTTGTTTTATGTTTCCGGTTAAGAAAATAATAATTTCCAATAAGCGGTGACGCAATTCCATCGAACCTTTAATTTCAATTTTTAATTATTTTTTATTGAAACCTCATTGAAATATCTTTTCTAGAAGTGCATTTGATTTGACCTTATGGGTGAATAACTAGGTTTTTTTTGAAGGGTAGTTTATATTTTTTACGTAACTATCATTTTTTGGCCATATTTTTCTATTATGGTTTTTGTTTTTCTATATTTCTATTTGAGAACCTAAATAATTTAATAGAAAAATATATAAACAACATGATACATTATAATTTGAACCAGTAACCTCTTGCCTACCAAGACAATGAGATAGGCATAAGAAATAGTAACATGTGTGTATTTGGTTGTTTATGACTTTGTATATTATATACTTTTATTAATAAAATTTGTTTAATTTTCATAGTTAAATGATGTGATGCAAAAATATAAAATTCAAGTAAAGTATTATTCTTGTTTTTTTTTCTACATGTTGAGCTAGGCAATGCTTCAATAGTGTAGTGTGCCCTAGATTTAGGTTCTTTTATACATAAGCATGTTGTGTTGATCATTTGTAAGTGGACTCTTGATTTTAATGTCTAATTTAAGGAATATTCTAAACTTTCATATTTTGTCAAGCTATTTAATTTTTCATTTATTTTTGAGAGAGCTAAGTAGAAAATTGTTAGTCTTCTTAGTTCCATTAAGCATATGAAATATATTTCTACACCATTTAGTTCTCATAGAAGTGTTTTTTATTAAAATTAATATTCTTAACTATAAAAAGAAGTTGGTATTGCAAGCAAGTAGCAAAATTTATATTCAATCAATTACATATTATAATCTTCTTAATTCTTGTAATTCTTGTTATCATGGACATTTATTTAATATTTGTTCCTTTTTGGTGAAGAAAAAAGATGTTGAAGAAAAAAACATGTTAATATTGAGAAAAAGGAAAAAAAATTATTGAAGCTAAGGATAGAAAAAAATAATAAGAAGCTCAACACATAAATAATCAAGATGATATCAATGACAGGAATGATCAAATGGCTATAAAGAAACTAGAGAAGATAAAAGCTTTTGTGAATAGTTTTACTTTTCCTACAGTAGGTACCATTTACTTTAGATAAATAGTACACAAGAAAATTTTTTCCTTATGTAAGAAGATTAATGTCTACCCAAAGATGAAATCTTTTATTAACAAGAAGGATTTAGAAAATGCTAAAGAGACTTAACATAAGATCAATTATGATGGTCATTATGTGCTAGCATTTAGTTTTGTATTTTCATCTCCTACAAAAGTTAGTATTTCATCAAGGCTTTACATTACTACATCAAATCCTTTTGCTATTTTAAGTTAGAGAAAAAATATTCAACATGATGTAAATGTTGTTAGGATTGGAACCATCCTTGTTACTAATAATTAATTTTCCTCTCTTTTTTTCTGAATAATCTACTATAATCCTATATACTTTGGTGGACATCTCTAAAAAGTTATTCATTTCCATATTATTTTTAGGGCTTTCTACCAAATGATTAAGTATGTAATTTATGGTGTAGGGATACCTTTTTCAATTCCCTTTTCTCTACCCTACATATGTTTTCTTACAAGTTTTGGACATCTTGGAGGTTAAGGAGACATCTTGGCCAAGTGTTGGATCTTCACAGGAGACATCTTAACTAGGTAGGAGATGTCTAGCAATTTGTGGAGATGTCTCCCACACAATTGGGATATCTCATGTGAGATGTCTTAGTGACCAGGAGAAGACATGCCACACTTGATGAAGATGCCTCTTACATCTAAGAGACGTCTCTTTTGAAACCTAGGATTTTGTAGGAGATGTCTTAAAAAGCTTTAAGTTAACTTGTATAGTTGGGAAAACTTCCAAGTTGGCTAGTCCAAATTGGAAAATATTCGAACAAAAGGAGAAGATGATGGGAAATAGTTGGAGGTCTTTAAGTTGAGCTTAGAAAAGGTTTCTAGGTTTCTTGTCTTGGCTTTCTAATAAATATTGATGTTATTTCATGTTTGTATCACCACGTGGTGTTGGGGCATCTCTTTTGACTCCATTGTTCTTTTCCTACATGTATTTTTTGGTAAGTTTTGGGCTATATGGAGATATCTTTAAGGTGATGGAGTCATATTATTTGAGCTTTATGCTTTTAGCAGAGATATCGTAGAAGATAGAGGATGTTTGGGTTGAGTTGGAAGCTTGCAGAAGAAATCTTGAAAGTTTGACAAACATCGTAGGTAAGATGTCTCATAAATGCATCATACATATTAGAAATTAGTGAGATGCCTTAGATGTCAGTAAGACATCTCACAGAATCAGTTGATGGCCTAGCTGAGATGTCTCAAGAAGAGTTAAGATGTCTCAGCTATAGTAGGAAACATCTTAACATGAAGTGAGACATCTTCTATAAGTTGCTAGTTTTGCAATGAGATGTCTTGGATAGACTAGAGATGATCCAAATGGATAGAGAAACTTCCAAAATTATCATTCCAAGTTTGGAAACAATCAAAAGAAGGTGGAAAAAGATGGAAATAGTGTAGGATCTTCAATTTTTTCTTGAGAAATATTTCCTAGGGTTTTTTTTGCTTGATTAATAAATATGCATTGTGTTTCATGCTTGTACCATAGCAAGATGAAATGTTATGTCAGTTCATGTATTGAACTTAAGAAAGAGTATGAGAGAGTGCATTGAGTGAGTACATATGTGTTATAGCTCAAAAGACCATTGTGTGTATATCAACTAGTGTGTTCCAATCTTACTTGTGGGTTGAGATCTCAATTCTAGGTTGTGGGAGAGATTCTCCACCAATTGTATCTTGCATTGAGAAAAACCATTATGTGGTTGTAGAGCCTTATGCTCTATAGCATTATTTGAGTGTTGAAAGATTGTGTTTAGATATTTTATGGGTTTTGGAAATCCTATTATAATCTTCTCTTTGAATAATTGAAGATAGCTAGTTTTCTTATTTTCTAGAATATTATTTGTCATTTCATAAAATCTAAATTTAGTGTTTGGAAGATGATCTTAATATTGGAGTGCATCCACTCTATCTAATTATTGGTATTAGAGCTTTGTGTTGATTAGAGATGAGTGGCAAGGTACCCCTACGCCCAACCATAGGAATCACAAGCATGCACGCACGACTCGGGTCGAATTCCAAAGACTACAAGCACTTATGTACATAGAATTCTAGCTAGCAAAACCTTAGTTAGAATGGTTGTTGTCTTCCCAACCCCACTTGTGATATTCTTAAGCAATGGTTGAGTGAGATTAAGGCAAAAAAATTTTATCAGTTTTCTTTTTATCTTTAAGGTCTGATTCTTCTAGTGTAGGAAATAAAAAGCTATGTAATTTTACGATGGCTCTACTTTGTTGCTTAACTATCCCTAGCATAAACAGCTGGTCCCATCTTCCATGCACACCCTGAGCATGTCCTAACCACTACTGGGTTACCAAACATCAAGTGTCACTAGGTTGCCAAGTGTCAAGTATATATTCAAGGTGGTCGTGCCTATGGTTCTTATAAACTATGAAAAGGGTTGTAACCGTAAAATGATAATAATAAAAGCTTTTAGAATGATTAAAATGTTAAAATATTAAAATGTTTTAATGCTTAAGTAGTTAAATCCAAATGCTACAAGGAATGTTTAGAAAGCTCGTCTTTATTGTTGGTCACGCCAATGGGCTCAGGTACATTGGCGCTTGAATAAAGAGCCGTACACCCTTCTCACTCCTGCTGTAGGCACTTGGGAAAATATTCTAACTTTCACAGAAACAAACTGTAAGAACTTTGCTACAACTAACTTAAAAGATGCCATAAATGTTGCAGGTGCACACATATTTATAGCGAAAGATAGACTCTACATTAACGAGGTCGCATTAACGCATGAACAGATGTGTTGATGGGGTCACATCACCATGGCCATGTTAACGATGCATCGTTAACATAGCCCAGTCGACGCATCAATTGAACACTTCATCATACCTCCATGACTGAGTGAAAATGCATCCTCAAGTTTATTATAATTTGGAAGGTATGAATTTATTAATGGTACACATGACAAAACACATCTACATAAACACTGACTCTATCAACATACCAAGTGCCCGAGTGTACGGAAAAACAAATTACAAAATTATGGTGCTCATAGACAATGAAATTGAACACCCTAACAGAAATGGATTCTTAACCTTGTCAAAATGCTGAAAGTGCTAGAGAAGATCAAATAGTTCCTGGTGGTAGTGGTTTTGATGCGCCTTCGCCAGCTTCTAGTGCATGTGGTAGTTGAGGCATTGATGCTGGTTTCCTTGTAGCTACTGCAACTTTCGGAGGCAATCGAAAAGCCTCCAAAAATGCCCTCATCTGATCCTCTTTACTTCTAGGATCATTCACTATCCAAGGAGCTTTACCAATGTGTGTCGGAATTGGAACATCCCAAGGACATGGAAGTGTAGGAAAAAGTTCCTTCAGATTGACAAACCAAGTAGCGAACTATTTCTGTTCGATATCAAACGCTCGAACCGATGTCTGCAGCTACCGGTAGTCATTCATTTGTTGAGCCAAGTTCTCTACAACTATGCATTGTCCTTCAAAATGGGTACGAAGAACTTTGAGTTCCTCATTTGCTGTTTCCAGCTTTTGCTTTGTCTCTTTGTGCACTTGGAACTTGCCCTTGTACAAAGAATACAAGGTGGCTACTTGTTTCTCCAAGACTGACTGTGGCCTTTTAGTTATCAGCATAGCTAGGTTTGCATAATTGAGATTGGCTAATTCCATGTATTCTGTCATCTCTTCAATTTGCAGCTCTTTGAGATAGATCTCAGCTTGGTTGTAGGTGTTCAATCCATCAAAGATGGGTTGTCACACCTCACCACCTTCCTTGAGCTCTTGGAGTGCTTGGTTCATCTTAGCCTTTGCAACTTGAATTTCTTTTTCATTGACTTTCTTTAGAAACCCCACTTGGTCCCTATAGTGATTTTTTACTCGTTCAAACTTAAGGGCCTCATTTTTCCAAGTGGCAATTTCAATAGCTGGTTTTTGTCATAAGGCTCACACTTTCTCCATGGACAGATTACGATTTTCAGCCACTAATCTCCTTACACTAGTGTTTACCCTAGCTAGCTCTTCCTGTTGTTGATGGATAAAATTCTTCATGTGTTGATTTTCATCACCAACATTGCATAGGCGATAAAATTCTGTTGTCAACCTGACATTCTCCTAGTGAGCATCTTCTAAGTCCTTATTTAGATGGTAAGAATGAGCGTCTGTTAAGGATTTGTTAAAGATTGCCAACTCTTGCTCATTTTCAACCGTCTGAAGTTTGGTTTGAAGCTGTTGAAAAGCTTCATCCCTAGTGAGTTCACGGTTGAGGAGAGATGGATTAGCAAGTTGGGCCCTCACTTTGAAAACTTCCATAGCTAAGAATTGATAATCTGCCTAGGCTACTTCTAGTTGCCCCTCCAAGATGAGGCACTTTCCCCTTGCTGAGAGTAGCTTCAAATGAGTTGCAGTGATGTTGTTTGAAAGATCAAAAACATCCAAAAGTGGTTGCCCGATTCCCACCAGTTGTTCTAATAATTCTTCATGTTGGGCTGTGTTGATTTTGCTACTCTAAGTTCTTATGGACGTCTGTACATCTCCAAGTCCATGTACATATGGTACAGGTGTCGTAGGTGCATTAAGGGTAGTAGCGATTGTGTCAGCAACCACTTCTGCTGCAACTTCTTGTCCCTGGTGTTGCATTACTAGGACAATCGCCCCCTCTTCGTCCTCCAAGTGCATCGAGAAAGTAGCAGCATTTTCTGAAATTTCAAGAAATAGTTGTTGGGTGAGCACCATTACTTCTCAAACACTCAGGTCTATTCTTGTAGGCACTTGTATTTGTGCAGTAGAAAACATTGGCCCTGCTCTCTCCAGCAGACTCACCAATTGAGCCACTTATTCAAGATGACACATTGTAGGGCAGTACACTGAAGGGCCTTCTCCACCACCAGTTCCTAGTGATTGCTCCTTTTGGCTCAAGAGCGATTATTGGATCTCGCGTATGTGTTTTGCGATTGTATGTGAACCCGACCTTGTTGTTTGTGTAGGTGGTGGAGGTGGTTGCTACTCTTCCCTTATTTGTGTTGTGGTAGGAGTCTTGTCTTTCATCATCTCATGCCATGAGGAAATTGGGGTGACATGAAGTGTATCATTAGCATAACATGCTATCCTTGCCCATTTGCACAACTTTCTGATTAGGCAAGGAAAAGGTAGAGCTTGCCTTCCACATTTTTTTTCAGCAAATATTTTCTCAATTTCAAGGAAAAGTAAATATGGAAGGTTAATGGGAAACTTCCTGCTTAGAGCGGCACATGCACGAGCAGAGAAGGTAGTGATCTTGCTGGGTCTTATCGTTGGATTTAGGTGGTAAGACACAATTTTTGAGTAAACCCTCTTTGCGGTGGTTAGTATGCCAAACTCTTTACATTCTATCCCATAGCATTTTCTGATCCACTCCACCTTCACCTTAGGGTTTTCTTGTTTTGGAATCTCTACCACATCAGCTCCAGTCTCAGGCAACCCAAGAGCTTGCACGATTACTTCTACAGAGTAAGATACATGAATGTCTTTGATTCTTACTCTAGACCCCGGTTGTCGATTCGTCCAAAAGAGATAAGTTTCTCCTAGGTACCATTCACCACTGGAGGTGATGATTGGTCACATAGGAGAATTTTGTAGTTTGATTTTGACTTCTTCTAGTGCATTTTCTAGAAACAGTCTGAAGTTTAATTCTTGAAGGACCATTCATTGCAGCTCCCTCGACTTAATAACATCAACATAGGCCTGGGTCAGGGTGACCTCAATCTGTGGTGCTACCACTGGAGTCTCGTCCCTTTGTGACTATTTGTTGGGAACGTCCTCTTCAGGAATCTAACAAACAGATTCCATGTCAGGTCCTTTGCGGAGGAGGCCAATTGCATGTGAGCCATCCTCATGCTCTTGAGGTCATGCACCCCATCCTCTTTCTATTCTAGGTCACTTGTCCCTTGGTTGGGATGGTCCTTCTCCCCTCATATGCCTTGATTTAGGTGCCATCTATAGTCACAAGATAACCATAAATTAAAGTGTGTATAAGTTGCTTAGAATGACCATAATACATCTTCTCATTTTGACCAAGCTATGACACTGACACGTGCATCTTGTTAGGCTCCCTGAAGTGTAGTTGAGGGGTTAGAAAAAACAATAAAACATAATGAGTTACAATTTATAATTGTTTTGTTTTTTTTTGTTTTTTCTTGTCTGTCCCTTAAGAGGTGTAAAGTATTTGATAATCATAATAATTATAGACCTCAAGCCCCCATGATGTAGAGCATACCTTTGATAGGAAAAGGGTGAAAGAATGGTTGGATTGGGACATGCGGTAGAAATGGTATGTGCTCAGAAAGAAGACTTGACAGAGAAAAATGGAAAAAACTCCCCTTGCTTTGTGAATAAATGGACAAATTTCAAAGATGCAATGTGGGTATATATGGTATTTTTATCATGCGTCGATGGGGCTGCATAAACGAGGCTACGTAAATGCAGGGGGATGTGTATACAGGGCCTAGTTGATGCAATTGTTTAGCTTAGTTGACCTAAATTGACTGATGAAGTAAGAGCTCAAATCTTTGTATTGGAACACAAAGTTGGGGTGATTCAAGAACCTAGAGACCAGAGAACCATACTATAGAAAGAGGAAGGAAGATTGTCATCAAAAGAAGAGTCGAAGGTAGGAGAATGTCATAATATGGAAATTTGTGGGTGAAGAGCCATGTGATGGATAGCATGGAGACAATCAACCAAATATATCAAAGGGGTAGGAGATTAACAACCAGGACCAAAGGATATGCAAGTGGGTCCTCCCCATAGCAGGCATTAGCCTCAATTTCCCTTACACATTGTCAACATAGGAGTTTGTGGGCACCATAGTTAATTAATGATCATTGTAAGTTAATACTGACATCCGTGAGAATCAGCTGAAGAATTTATAAGTTCTAGCAAAGCATGATAGATGATTAAAACATAAAACTGATAGTGAGGTAAGTAATGGAAAGAAATTGATGAAGAGAAGAGGGAGTGAAATGGAATTCCTAATTTTTATCACATGAAATTCCTTGTGAAGTATGTGATTAAGTGACCCAATAGGATCCATCCTCAGTCTAGACCCAAAACCAACCATGCTTAGTGACATCGCATCAACATTCGAAGACTAGTCCATCCCCTTGAGGCACAAGAATGCTCCCACAAACAACCACCACTCCAACATGAGTGAGGTATAGGAAGTGATGGAGGGCCTTGGTTAGAGGGGATGAAAGAAGTCCCATAACTAGTGCTTGTAGCCCATTAGAAGTGGTCTAAGGGGTGTGCTTTGAATTCCCATGTGTTTGGTTTTTTTTTTGTTTTTATGGGAACCACACCATGCAAAGACCCATGCATTTTCATATGCATTTGGTCCAAGGGGGGTGCTTTGAATCCTCATTGTTGCTCTCTTCTTTCTTCTCTCTCATTTTTTTTCTTTTTTTTAAATGATGAGGAACACACCATGCAAGGACAGATTTCTATCTAACTTCCTATTATGAGAGGATATGAAGTGGGAAGAAGTTTGTGAGGACAATCTTGCATACAAGGGAATAAAAAAGTACGAAGAATGTTGCATTTCCCTTGAAGTCACACCCTGTTCAAACCGTTGCATCCTCCTCAAGTCTGGAAACTACACAAGTCACAAATTAATTAAAGTTTTTTTTTAATGGAAAATGGATTGCATGTTTCGAAAATAAGGAAAACCATGGAGTGGGTGAATGGGTGGATGACATGGGCTCACTGCCTGTTACATGAAATGAAAGTATAACATGACTTCCTAGAACAAAAATGCTAAGGTAGGAACTAGATATAATAGGCAGACCATAACATGCAAACCATCGCAAAGAGGAACAATCACACTAGTACATCTTGTGACAATAAGACAACTTATTAATGAAAATTTTAAAACAATTGAAGGATAAGTACATATATACATATAGAAATAAACAAAAAAAGAAAGAAAAAGTAAGTAAGAATGGTCAAACGTACGAACGATGTTGTAAAAAAAAGTGTAAAACAAAAACTTTCAAAAACAATTGAGGAGCTAGTAGAGGTAGTTAGCATGGATGGTGATCTCTCCCACGATTGAGCTAGGAGGAGGAGATCTAGAAAATGGAATGAGGTTGACTACGCAATGAGAGGGCAGTGAAATTGGTTTAGTGAAGTTCATGGAAAGGTTTTAATTGTTGCATATGACTAATTGTATTTTTTTGGGATTCTTAGGTTTGTGTATAAGTAGGGCCCTAGACTGAAAGGTTTTGAAAATGATATAAGGTCCCTCCCACAATGTTTGAAACTTAGTACATTGTGGTACACATGTGGGATTCCAATAAGGTACCTTATCTCCACGTTGAAATGTTACCTTTCAAATCCTAAGATAATGATGTTTTTTACTATAGGCCTTGTGGATTTCATTTGATGATAGGGCTACTAGTCGATTCTCATCTAGCACATTCAAGTTGATGAGTCATTCTCGTTGTGCTAGTGATAAGTCAAGACCCAAGTCACTGGCGGTAGATAGTGTTTAGAGTTCTACCTAAATTGAAAGTTTTGGTAATTTCCCATACACTAACTCATAAGGAGAGTAGCCTATAGGAAGTTTCCATGTTGAGTGATAGGCCCAGAGGGCATCATTAAGTTTTGTGCTCCAATCCCTCCTATATTTGCTAATGGTCCTAGTTAGGATCTTTGTAATCTTCTTATTTGTAACTTTGACTTGCCCATTGGCTTGGGGGTGATAGGGTGTTGTAAATTTATGTTTGATGCCCAAGTGCTGCATGATTTTATGAAAAGTATTGCCATTATCCAAAATGAGTGCACATGGCACCCCAAACCTGTTCACAATTTGTTGTTCAACAAACTATGTGGCTGTGATTGAGGAATAGTTGGTGATGGTTGCCGCCTCTACCCACTTGGTATAGTAGTCTACTGCAATGATGATATATGCCTTCTCGTTGGACATGGGTGCGATGGGGCCCATGAAGTCAATGCCCCAAATATCGAATAGTTCTAGTGGCTAGATCCACTATTGAGGTCCCTCCATTCATGCTATCATCCCACCATCTCTCTAACATCGTTCACAAGAGTGGATGAACCATTGAGAATTTCTAAAGAGTGTAGGGCAGTAATATCCTGCAAGTACAATCTTAATGGCCATGGATTGTCTAGCATAGTGGCCCCCACAAGGGCCCCCATGAGCATCTTGAAGGATGTGTAGTTTATCCTCATCAGGAACACACCATCGAACCAAGACATCTGCACACATCTTGTAAAGGTGTCCATTCATTTCCATGAAGTGCTTGGCCTTGTGAAGAAAATTTTTCTTCTTCTGATGATCCCACTCCTTTGATAACTCTTGTGTTAAAAGATACGTAAGGATGTCGCTAAACCAAGTTGATCCTGTGGGTGTTTCCTTAGATATTGCTTCAGTGAAGAGGAGTTCATCTAGAAATTGGTCAGAGAGTGGCTCCTCCTTCTCTGTGTTGTCCCATCATAATTGAGATAAGTGATTAGAAACCACATTCTTAGTTCCCTTTTTGTCCACCATAGTAAGGTTGAATTCCTAAAGGATCACAAGCCACCGTATGATATGAGGACTCACTGTTGGTTTGTTCATAAGGAACTGGATGACATTGTGGTTAGTATGTACAAACACCTTATATTTGAGCACATGGTATCAGAACTTTCCCAAGGTGAACACCACCATCATTAATTCCTTTTTGGTGGTGGTGTAATTGAGCTGAGCACCCATAATGCTTTGACTTGCATAGTGGATGTAATATGGACATATCTGGTCATACAACTATGTGAGCACAACTCCAAATGCATAGTTAGATGCATCCATCATGATGAGAAATGGTTTGGACTAGTTGGGTGCCCATAGAATAGGAGTCTCTAATTTAGAATGTAGACTCACATTCCCTAGTCCAGAAAAATAGAGCATCCTTCTTTGTTAGTTCCACCAATGGCTTGGCGATCTTCGAGAAATTCTCGATGAAGCGTCGGTAATAACTAGTGTGTCCAAGGAATGACTAGACATCTTTTATAGTGCTTGGTTGATTGGTGATTCCTTGGATAACTCTAATTTTTTTAGGATCTATACCAATCCTTGCTTGTAAAATTCGATGCCCTAGAACAATGCCCTCTTGGACCATCAAGTGGCTCTTTTGCTAGTTGAGTCATAAATTAGTTTCCACACATCTTTTTAAAACTTTCTCAAGGTGGTCCAAGGCTTGTTTAAATGTTGCTCCATAGGTAGAAATGTCATCCATGAAAACTTCTACTCCATTGCCAATTTTTTGCTAAAAGATGCTAAGGACGAGGCATTGGAAGGTTGTAGGTGCATTGCATAGGCCAAAGGGCATCTTCTTATATGCGAAAGTCCCCCAAGGACTTGTAAATGTTTTCTTGGTCTAGTCTTCGGGCACGATCTGGATTTGGTTATAGCCACTATAACCATTTAAAAGGCTATAGTAGTAATGCCCCGAAATGGTATCCAACACTTGATCCACAAATGGAAGTGGGAAGTGATCCTTAAAGGTTACCATATTTAGTAATTAAAAATCTATATAGACTCTCCATTTGCCACCCTTCTTTGGAAAAATAACAAGTGGGCTAACCCACTCACTATCTGCAATGGAATAGATGAACCCCACTTTCAACAATTGTTCAATTTCATCGTTGATAATTGGCTTTAGTTTGGGGTTCAATTGTCTTTGCGGCTGTCGTCATGGCTTCATGGAGGGGTCGATATAGATCCGATGTTGGCATACCCTAGGATCAACTCTTGTCAACTCAAGATATGATCATGAAAAATTTGCCATCCATTTGTTCACCATCTTTAGCAATCTCTTCTTTTATTCAGGAGCAAGAGTGGCATTGATGATTATCGGCTTTCCATTCTATAAGAGTGCATATTCCAGATTGGCCGGTAAGGATTTTAGTTCTAGGGGCTCCTATCTAAAGCTTTCATGGATCTATAGCTTTCCCTAATCATCATTGTCATCAATAGTGGAGATTTGTTGATGGAACCTTTCCAGTTCATTCATGCTTTCCATATAGGCACATACAAGGCCCTCAGATGATTCCATCCATAGAGTGCTGCTATTAGAGTTAGTGGTCAGCCACTAGGTGCCTTCTTGGTTAGTGGCTGCTATGTATAGACATCATTGAAATTGTGATTCTTCGGCACACTGACTACATTCTTGAATGGATGCCTGCTTAACGAACCAAAGTTGCTACAAAAAATTACACCCAGAGTGACTGTACGTGATGCATGGAACACACTTCTTCTTAATCTTTCTGAAAGGATTTTCTTTTGAAATTTCAAGGGAAACATCTCGGAGTCTCAATTGTGTGTCCACCGTGCTAAGCCAGGCTCTTCCCATTATAATCAAAAAATTTCCCTTGTAATTATCAACATAGATGACTAGGAAGTCAGCAGGATAGGACCACCCACAAATGATGGTCATAATATCTTCTACCAATCCTAAGGGAACAGTAATAGATTGGTCTACCGGATTGAGCTAAATGTTGCTTTTCTTCAATGAGGATAGGTTTCAAGTCTTGTACATATCATGTGAAATCAAGTTGACACTTGACCCTGAATCCAAAAGAGCTTTGCATGGCTCATTTCCTGCCACTTGGAGGTATATGAGGGGACTCATTGGATTAGTTAATTTTTGAGGAAGATGACCTACCTTTATCCAGTCTATCACAACATGTGTTAGCATGACAATTTGTACTTTGGAAGGTGTTTGACTTGAAGGTTGCTTGAAGGGTTGAATGGTGGAGGCGATTGGAGGTTCAAAGGTACTAGCCATAGATGAATGTGAGGGTATGTTTGGAATATTGGGCCTGAAAAAAGGGAATTTTTATGGTTTTGATTTTGGTCCACTCAGTTGAGAAGCCAGTTGTAATTCTTGTGGCATTACATTGCTATGGCTGTGATGGTATTTCTCCCTGCATAGGTGGAGCAGGAAGTAGCTGAGTTGAAGAATGATGAGTAGGTATGGCAGGATAAGGTGGTGGAGGATAGTGTAGATGTGGGTTCTCCCCTAGGTGATGGAGAATGAGTGTAGAAGTATTTCAGGGGGTAGTAATGATTTTGAAAAGGTGCATGACTAGAAGAGTCTGGCAGGGAGACTGGTTACTGAATGTAGTACCCATAAGGATCTGGTTGCCAATAAGGGTACTACTGCCTTGGAGGTGGCATTCCCCATGATTGTGGATGATGCCATTACTAGTAATACTCATAAAGTTTCAACGACACTCCACTTGGATAATATCCATGTTGTTGGTGGAACTACCTAGGATTGCCTTATGGATAAGGCAATCTTTGGGGTGTTTGCCTTTTTTCCAAGCAAGGATTCAATGCATATACCCCAGACTCTTGTAAATGTGACACCACAAGATAACACCCCTTAGGATGTTCATACTGGCATATGTCACATCCATCATCTTTGTTCATGTTAGAGCCTACAACCTGTTCTGCCACAACAACTTTGCCCTTATCTTTATGGTGAGCATGTTCAACGTCTCTTCTCCTATGATGATCTTAATCATTACTTTTATCTTTGGATTCCTCTGTGATTTTTAGAACACTTTGGAATTTTTCATCAAAAGAATCCCACATCTTGTCAACCTTGGCCAAAATTTTAGAAGCGAATTTTTGTATGGGAAAGGTTTTTCGGTTCGCTGTTGCATCCAGTGGTGATTCTTTCTCATCTTTACAAAATTGGACTTCCTTCTTTCAGATGGAAGGGTCCCAATTATATTCTTTTATGCTTTCCTTTTCATTAGTTCCTCCTCCTCTTTGGCTATCTGCTCAATTAGGTGCTGCAGTTGATGGGCCCTTAACTTTGATAGTTGTCCTTGAGTGTAAACACTAAGGGTCTTTCTTGTTTCAAAGCAGAGCCCATCTATGATATGGTGGAGTTGTTCCCACTGAGAGTATCCATGACCAAAGAATCAGTGTAACAATGAGTAATATCTTCCCATGGCTGCATCCAAGGGTTCATGACCACCTTGTTTCCATCCCTAGATTTGTCATCTTAGATTAGACACTTTGGAGTAGGTTTGGTATTTATCATTAAAAATTTCCAGCATCGTACTCCATCGCTTGATTGATTCTAGCTCCAAAGACTAGTACTAGCTTTCTTCTTCCTTGATGAGTATTCGGGGGAATAGTTTGAGTTCATGCTAATCATTGTCTATATCCTGCAGGGTGTAGGCATCATGAAATGCTTGCAAGTGAGTTTGTAGATCAAATTTATATCCCCCTTCAAATTTTTGAATGTTGTTCATGTCAAAGTGCTTGATCTGTCTATCTTTGAAGTGCCTGGTGGGTATTCAAACTACCTTGGCTATGTTAAGCATGCTTTGCATAGCAAGCAATGGTTTATCCGAGTCATAGTCTTGCTAATGGCCATGATGTTCGTGACGATTTTTGCTACCTCTCCTTTCTTGATAGTGAGACTCGCGTGATTGGTCACGTCTTTCCGTACGTCATCCCCATCTATCTTTGTGGTGCTGTCGATCCTTTCGATCACCATCACCCTAATCCTTCTTACAATAGTTGTGATTGGAGTCAGAACTTGGTGAAGAAAAATTGGAATGAGAAGATGGAGAAGAGGGAGAAGAGGAAGGAGAACTGCCACTGCCACGGTGTTAGTCCCCTCCTATGCTCTGGTGACGACCTCAATCTTCATGTCCCTCATTTCCTTTGTCATGATCTTTTTTGTGGGATCCTCCATCACCCTGGGACTCCTAGTCACTTGATTTTTTACTTTGTATGATGGATTGGATGATTTGATGTAGTGGAGGAGGTTCGAGCGAATGAGAACTGTGAGAAATAAGTTCCTCATCGTCATGTGAACCCTATAGGAACAAAGGGTTACTGAACTATTTTCCCTTTATGTACTCATGAAATTTTGCCTATTTCTAGTCCCATGCACGTTGTGCTTTAGTTGGGTGATAGTACCGATAATCATGATACTCCATTACGTACTCCACACTACAGACCTAAATGCCTAGTCTAGCCAGAGTTTGGAGCAACATTCCAGGAACCGATCGATCAGGGGATAATATGATGTTGCCCTCCATGTCCCGCCATCACATATGCTCATCCTTATGCAAGATAAAGGTGAAGTTGGATATATACTCATCTAGATGTGTGTATACCACCCAAAATTCCTATGGCACTAGGGGGTAGGATCTATCTTTCCTACGAGAAGAAGACATTCTTGATGTTAGATAACAAATAGATTGGTGTGCCTTACTCTTTTGCTTAAGCTGCATAGTGTGCGTAGATTACAATATACTGGGTCTGTTTCAACAAAGTGAATGGAAATCTTGCTAAGTAAGACTAACATTCCCTAGCAATGATGCCAATGATGAGCGGCGAGGTACCCCTATGCCCAACCATATGAATCATGAGAGTGCACACGCAACTCAGTTGAATTCCAAAGATTGCAAGCACTTACGTACATAGAATTCTAGCTAGCAAAACCTTGGTTAGAACGGTCATTATCTTCCCAAACCCACTTGTGATATTCTTAAGCTATGGTTGAGTGAGATTGAGGCAAATTATTTTTATCATTTTTTTAATCTTTAAGATCTAATTCTTCTAGTGTAGAAAATGAAAAGCTATGTAATTTTACAATGTCTCTACTTTGTCACTTAACTATCCCTAGCATAAACAACTGATCCCATCTTCTGTGCACATCCTGAGCATGTCCTAACCACTACTGGATCACCAAACATCAAGCATCATTAGGTTGCCAAGTGTCAGGTATATGTTCGAGGTGGTCGTGCCTATGGTTCTTATAAACTATGAAAAGGGTTGTAACCATAAAACGATAATGATAAAGGCTTTAGAATGATTAAAATGTTAAAATATTAAAATATTTTAATGATTAAGTAGTTAAATCCAAATGCTACAAGGAATGTTTAGAAAGCTTGTCTTTATTTTTGGTCATGCCAATGGGCTTAGGTACATTGGTGCTTGAATAAAGAGCCATACACCTTTCTCAATCCTTCTATGGGCACTTGGGAAATATTCTAACTTTCATAGAAACAAATTGCAAGAGCTTCACTACAACTAATTGAAAAGATGCCATAAATGCTATGGGTGCACGCATATTTATAGTGGAAGATAAACTCTGCATTAATGAGGTCATGTTAATGCATGAACGAATGCGTTGATGGGGTTACGTCACCATGGTCATGTGAATGAGGCATTGTTAATGTAGCCCAGTTGACACATAAACTGAAACTTCATCAATTGGTACTTGAATTTGGTTTAGGATTCTATCAATTTCAAATGATACCTAAGAAGAAATAGGTTCAGGCCCTAAACAAAGATACGAAGAGCATGAAGTTTATCTTCCAATTGATGGTTGCTTAGTTAGATGAAATCAACATAAAGGTAAATAGAAATATTAGTTCCATCCTTATACAGACATGTAGAGATGATCAACATTCATATTCAAATGAAGAAGTTTCATAACTTGGTGGAGATAAATTGGATGATAAGGAAGGATAATCCAACGATGAGAGTGTAGGAATCCATTAGTCAAGGATTTGAATGGAAGAAAATCCTATTTCACATATGAAAATTCCAAAATCTCTAAGAATGGTAACTACTTCCTCTCTTGGCAAGTTAGAGGAAAAAGATAATGTAAGGCTTGTTAGAGCATCCAAAAATGCTTCTATACTTCCATACGTTAAGTTGAAGACCTTCAATGGTATAGATGACATTGATGCTTTTTCAAGTTGGCTAAAGGTACTTAACAAGCATTTTGAGTTAAAAGATATGCCAAATAACTTGAGGGCACCTATTGTTGAATCTAGATTAGAAGGTATGACTTCTACTTAGTGGAAAAAGGAGTTCCAAGATTATGAAAGATAAAACAGTTAACCCATCAGAGAAGTTGATGAAATACAGGTTAATAAAAAAGTTTGAATAGTCTCATCAAAGGAAAAATATTATTATGAAGTTGAAATTCCTAAGGCAAAGTGACAAGGATGTCAAAGAATTCTATGCCAAGTTTTGTGATCTATTCCATTAAGCTAAAGTAAACTGGGAGGAATATAACAAGCTTTAATCATTTTAAGAGGTTTCAAAATGGTGTATCAATAGGAGTTATCTTTTTATGAGTTACAAAATCTTGATGAGACATATGATTTGACACTTAAGATTGAAAAAGAACTAAGTGGATTTGGAAACAGGAGTAAAAAAACTTCCAAAAATAAGGAAAATGGATCAAAATTTGAGAGGGAATTTAAGTTTAAATTTGAAGATAATGATGGTAGTCATGACAAGAAGACAGAGAAGGCTAATGACAAGGGCAAAGCCAAGAAGAAGCAAGATAAAGGAGGCAAGGATTAAGGTAATAGCTCACCCAATAATTAATGTGTTGACCTTTTGGTATGTCAAAACATTAAGGAAAATGGAGAATATAGAATGTTGTGGAGTGTGATGCTTTTGCAAGGCATGTAGGAGAACTCAAGAGATGACATCTATAAAGAGATGTCAAAGTGGAGACTACAAGGACTTGCTAGAAATGAATGAAGATTCAAGGAATGAGAGCTACAACAATATGTCAAAGTGGGAACTACAAGTACTCAAGAGAGCTTCAATAAGGACTTCACTAGAAAAGTGGAAGCAAGGACAAGGAAGGAGACTATAGCAAAATTGAGATGCCTAAAAGGTTGAGAAGAAGTCAAATCAATGAGAGAAAGCTTTGAGAATCAAAGTTCAAAAGTTGAGAAGATGTCTCTCAAAATAAAAAGACATCTTAGCCACTATGAAGAAGAATTAGAGAAGACATCTATTTAAAATAGGAGACATCTCATTTCAGAAGAAGGTGTCTCCTTAGAGACATCTCCCATGAAGAAGAGACATCTCCCCTAAATGGAAGTTAGATGTAGAGAGATGTTCCAATCTTGAAGAAGATGTTTCCCCTAGTCATTAGATAGTTATTACAAAAATTTTGAGGTGATTTTAGAAACTTCAATGATATAAGAAAACTTCATTCTCTTGGATTTTGTGCAAGTGTTGTGCATGAATTATCACTATCAAACCAATCATTGTATATTGTACTTGTGTATCTAATTTGTCATATCATTTGCTTATTTGTTATACTTCGTTGTCATATCATCTATGCTATTGTATTGAGTGCTATTGTGTTGTACCTCAAAGTACAAGGACTAGCAATAGTTGCATCCTTTTCTTGTAAATTTTGTTTCTTGTTGCCTTGCTAGGGTTGATGTGCTTCTTGCGAGAAGACATCATCCTTGAGCTTATCAGGATCCTGTTGAGATTTAGTTTTGGTGCTGTGTCACAACACTATGGAGAGGAGCTCAAGTTGTAAAGGTTGTGGGATCTTAGGAATCACATTATGAGCTTGTTAGGACCTTTTGGGATTGAGTGGATTCATAGCAATGAATCACTCCAGAGAGAAGCTTAGAGATTGTACAGGGTGTGGTACCCTTCAAACCACATTTTGAGAGAAACAAAGCATGGAGGTGTGTAAGCGATCTATCCTCTGAGTGTTAAGTACCCAAGTTGGGGAACCACGTAAATTTGGTGTGTGCTTTGTGTTGATGAATTTTTGATTTCGGTAACTTATTCATCCCTCCATTATAAGTTCTACAATCTTCAAGTGGTCTTAAAGCCTTGTACTTTTGTACTCTACATTTTCCAAGAGTGAATAATGGAGGGAAATTCATATACTAAGGCACCAATCCTCAATGGTTTTGACTTCACTTATTGAAAAATGAGGATGCAGGGCTTCTTCGAATTGATGGAGTTTGAAGTTTGGGAATCCATCCTTGAAGGCTAAATACCACTCGTCAACAACAAAATAGGAGCCATCAAGCCCTAGAACAAATGGAAAAAAAAAGAAAGAGATAAGTTCATGTTTGATTAAAAAGAAAAAAAATTTTATACTATGCTTTGAATAAATTTGAATTTAATAGAGTAGTTGGTTGTAAAATGGCCAAAGAAATTTGGGAAACTTTAGAGGCTATATATGAAGGAACCTCAATAGTTAAACAATTTAAATTATTAGTTTTACAAAGTGAGTATGATAAGATCAAAATGAGAGAAGGTGAGAAAATAAAAGACTACTTCTCTAAAGTAAATGATCTTATTATGGCCATTAGAGGTACTAGTAAAGATTTTTCCAAAAGCAATGTTATTATAAAAATGATTAAGACTTTACAATAAAAATTTAGACCAAAGGTGACTATAATGGAAGAAATTAGGGATTTTTCAAAACTAAAATTTGAAGAGCTTCAAAGTTCTCTCTTTCTTATGAAATGAATCTCATAAGTCAAGGATCAATACAGGAAAAACCCATTTCCATAAAATCAGTCGCTAAGGAAAAGGAACCTATAGACCAAGATGTGAGTAGTGAAGAGGAGATAGGTCTTATCTCAAGAGGGCTACAAAGACTCATTGAAAAAAGGGGCAAGAACTTCAATCAACAAAGAGATAAGGAAAGAGGTAAGAAAAGAAGTAAAAAAATTTTGNACATGAAGAAATTCCTGTTCTAATTGTTTACTTAGGAAGGTAAAGAAATTTTTGAATACAAAGCTTGATGCAGNATGCATGGCTCTTACAGATGAAAATTCACTACACGCTATTGATGAATCAAGAGGGAAGTACAATGAAAGGTATAGTGAATTACATGAACAAATTCCTATTCTAATTGTTTACTTAGGAAGGTAAAGAAATTTTTGAATACAAAGCTTGATGCAGCTCATACCAAAGTAAAAGGAGAAATCTCAAATATAAAGGTTGAGATTCAAAAACTAACCCATTTAAATAAGGATTGTAGAGATTTTCAAGAAGAAGCTCATGAAAAATAATCTTGGAATTAAGATTTAGAAAACATCTCACAGGAGGATACAAGCTCAAGCTCAAGCATAGTTAGGTTTGATAACCTCATTTATGAGGAGAATACTTTATTTGTTTGTAAAAATTGTTGTAGTAAACAAAACTTTGATTATTTTCATGTTGATAAAAATAAGATTAATACTTGGCCTTGTCAAAAAGGTTCTAGTAAAGATATTTTGCAAATAGTAGCAACTAAAAATGAAAAGAATTAGAGAATTAAAATTTTCCTCAAAGAGATGGATGATACAATAAGTGATCAAGGATTCATTCATAAAGAACATGAACAAATAGATTCATAATACAAAAGATCTAATGAAAAAGAATCAAAAGGTAAGGAGGTACTTCATGATAGAGGACCTCATATCAAACCTCATTAGTCTTCTTCCTTTTAATTGCAAGTAAGGTAAGTCAAGGTAAATTTCTATTTTCTTGCTTACTAAATATTGTATTAGCACTTTGGAAAATTAAGAAAGAATAAATTATTTTGATGTAATTTATTTTAAGATTATGGGATGTTAGCCCTAGTAGTTTACAAATGTTAAGATAAGCATTTACAAGAGAAGTGCTTTGGTACTATTAGAATTGTTAACAATGATATCTTTTATATGTTTGAGCATATAGTAATGGATAAACAAAATCTTGAACTACCTTATATCATCTTTTGGATTCTTAACTTTTTTCTAAATGATCTAATTTCCTTGCATGTATTTCTTGGTCCAAAAGCCTTATGGTGAACTCTCATTATTGATTGTGCTTCCATGGTATCACAACATTCATTTCTTTTGGAAGATTTAAGCATTTGAATTGGTATTTTTGATGAAAATCATGAACCATGAATCTTTTGAAGAAACATTTATAGAGGAACTATGTATACTATTAATTGGAGACTCTCGTCTCCACACAATGTTAACATTGCTTTGCAGGGATAATACTTTGATAGTCACCTTGATAAGAACAAGATGATCGAAAAGGGAACATTAGAATCTACACATTTGTAGGTGGAGTTTGTACCTCATCAATAATTATCATCTATAGGCTACATATGTAGTGGGAGTCTTTCAAGACTCTTGCCAAAAGATACTCAAGCAACACGACTTTTATCTTCAACTCCCTCAGCTAAAAATGAGCAAGGAAGAGCATATTCATTTGGTAATGTTTTGAAAGTAAAAGAGGATAATTATTTGATCTTTTTTGGTGAAAGATCTTGAACTTTATATATAAATTTACTTATGATCTCTATGTTAAGGATTTAATGATGTATGTTTGACCTTTTGTATGTGAGATTGTATTTTTTTAAGTACCAAAGGTCCTTATTGCAAATATGAATTGAGAAGTTCTCAACTTAGAGATCTC